>WBZZ01005141.1:390000-417500 GCA_019918135.1 Paulinella micropora
GAATGAGTGAAGGAATGAGTGAAGGAATGAGTGAAGGAATGAGTGTGAAGGAATGAGTCAATTAATGAGTGAAGTCCTCTTTTCTTCCCCCTCCAGTCATTCCACCACCTCGAAACGATTACCTTGAGTAGTGTCCGGGTGGGATGACGTATCGGTCTCCGAGGCAGTGTTGTAGGCCTGAGCTCGACCGAAATTCGGGTTGGAGCTTGCCCATGAGCCTCCTCCTCCTCTGGGTGGGGGGGCTGGAGCTCGAACAGCTCTCCCTCCATAAGGGGTATATCCCCGACCTCCTCATCTTCCTCTCTGAGGGGTTCCCTGCCACCTCGAGGCTCCTCTCCATGTTCCTCCTCCTCGTCCTCCTCCTCCTTCTCGTCCTCCTGCTCCTGCTCCTCCTCGGCCTCTTTGAGAGGCCTTTAGGTTCTTTTGTCTCTCCCTTTCCTCCTTCTTCTCATCCACATAGGCAATGATCGCCTGTCGTAACTCCTCATCATCACACATATTGGCGTACCAACCTTCGTTCGCAGCGGCAATCTGAAGCATGTTGAAAAGGCCCGGTTCCTTGCCTTCCGTCCTGCTCAGAAAATTTGCCCTTGCTGTTGGGTTCTGCCTATCATGATTGAAAGAGCAGTCTCTGTTCTCCATCTGTGCCTTACACTGCAAGCCCGCGAACCACCTCCAACATGCGGTCTTCAGGTCTGGCTCTCTCTGTCTCTTCCAACCGGCAACTCTGTTTGTGCACGTGGCTTGTGCGCCAACAGGTACACCGCCTGCCTGTGCCGTATGTGCCTCCGTGAGCGAGTCCATGTTTGAGCATGCACTCATCACTTCTTGAAACAGTGCTGACGGAGCAACGCTTTGAACCGTATTTTCGAACACGTGTGTCTCGAGGAAGTTCTTGGACTTCACTGAGCTAAACGTCGAGCATTGTTGTATGAGCTGAGTAAGCTTACTCGGGTTAACTGTGTGTAACGCCGAAAAGAAATAGAGGATGATCGACTTGCGGCCATAGAATAGCCCATAGGAGGAAACTACCTCCGTAAGGGTCGCCGCCAAGCCAACAGCACTCCTCAAACTCATCGCCACTGTCTCAAAGATTTCAAATCCTATGAGAGTACCAGTGCAGAGATGCTGGTATCCATGAGATTGAAAATATGAAATGAGTGTGGCCACCGCCAGTTCACACTGAGCGTCTAGGCCTGTTGCATTGTTTCTCTTAATCTCCTCCTTCTTTCTCAAAAACTTGTACTGTGTCAGATCAAATCCCTCCGAGACTAGAGATTGGTCAAAAACAGTAACAAGGGCCTCGTATTCCTGCGTTTCGTCGCAAGGAAAAGCCTTCATGCAGGCATTGATCTCTTTGAGCTTGCTCAAAAGCGAAGCATCAGAGTCTTTGTCTGAGCTCGTCGTGGCATATAGCATGAGACTTGCCACTCCTCCTTTCTTCCCCTTGAAGGCATTTATGATGTTCTGTCTGTCCTTCTTCTCCGTGTTTGTGACCACCACCGTAGTTGAACCCGAGGGTGCAGGGGCTGGTGGGGCAGGAGCTGGTGGGGTCAAATATGTCGGAGGGTGTGTCTTTGCGCCACTCACTTTTGCTTTCATTCTTTCCAGTCTCATCGTCTTCTCGAACTCCTCATTCTCTTTCGCCTTCTTCTTCTCAGATATCACCAGCTTTTGAGCATGAGTGATAAAGGCCACCAATTCAGAAGCAGATCTGAGAAAATTATATTTCTCCACATATTGGTCAACACCTGCTTTGTTGGCGACCGGTGGTGCGTTACTAAGTGATTTAAGGACAGAGTGATCCTTGGTAGGAATCCATCTCTTCCATGCCTCCTTGTGCAGTAACGCACCCATCAACAGTCTGATCTTGGTCAGAACTCTGTCGGTCTTCTCTAACTCATCAATCACAGGATGAGTTTCTCCTGCTGCCTTAATGCTTTTTTCCATCTCTGCCTTCCCCTCCTCCAAGGCCTTTATTTCCATTGTAAAAAAATGAAATATACCACTCGAGTTTTTCGAACCCAGATTGGTCTTCATTTTTGTTACATCGACTGCCTCCTGACCAGTCGCGAGGAATCTGGCCGTTGCTCTTGGGTTTGTGTACTGGAGGTAACCCTCACATCGTGGGCCGTATGTACGTTCCCAAATCAGGGTTTGAGTGTACACCCCAAAGATAGCATCGAGTAATTCAAGGTGGGTGTGTGTGTCCCCAAACTTGATATGCTGTATCTTCTTTCTCTCTTCTGGATCAGAGACCAGTTTGCCGAGGAGCTGTGCTGTGTTTGATAATAGGATATAGACATCCTTTTTAGCACGACTTTTCTTTCTTCTTTGATCCTGAGGGATCCACACATAGGTATCCTTCTCTCCCCCCATCTTGTTATCAAACTCTTCTTTAGTGAGGTCATAGTGGTCTTGCACCCACTGTTGTTCCTCCACTGTGATCTCCTCTCCATTACTATGAATCAAGTCGATCATTTTTCGACCTCCTCCTCCCGTGTAGGCAGGTGGTAAGGGATTAACCATATGCTCCTCCTCCTCCCGTCTCTTCTTGTTCAAATCCTCGTTCATCTTCGTCTCCTCCATATCTTCCTTCGTCATCCCAGCCCTCTTCTACTCCTCCTCCTACTCCTTCATCTCCTCCTCCTCCTCCTCCTTCATTCAGTCCTCTTCCTCCTCCTCCTCCTGCTTATTCTTCTCTTCTTTGTTCTGCCTCCGAGAATTCACTCACTTCGGCGGTCTCTGTCGACATGATGTCGTAGTAGTAATTAACAGGAGGACAGTGTCAGCTCCTATGTTTGGTTTTTGTTCGTTTGTGTTATGTTCCTCCTTCAGTCGATTGACTAGTGAAGAGAGAAACTAATAGAGAGGGTAGAGTGAGATTCCCTGTCCTCTCTGAAACACTGTTTGTATGTTTGTTTTTGTTTGAGAAAAATAGTCTTTGAGCCTTTCTCCGATTTCTTGTTCTCCTTACTCAGATTACTTTCTCCTTCTTTTCTATATTGTAGTATGAGGCACTTGGACCTACACACAGATAGTAATAGAGAAGCTAGAAAAGCTCTCCTTGAGAAGTCGACAGTCGGTCGGATAGGTTCTCAGACCTACCTTTAGAAAACGATCAGAGATTTGCAAAAATACTCTGACGTATGTGTGAGATAATGCAGATAAATGCACAAACTAGAAGGGTAAAGTGTTGTGCTCCTGTCCCTATGCTTGTTTGTGTTTTGTGTGTGTTCCTTCACTCTTCTGTCCACCTCCTTCTTCCTGGTCTCTGTGTGAGAACAGCAAGAACGACAGAGAGTTTGTATCTGATGTCTCCTTGTGAGCACACAGATACTGATTGGGCTAGAGGGTACGAGACACCTGCTCAATCAAATTATTTGTTTTGTGAAAGAGTTATGAGGGAGCTGTGTTGGAGTATTTGTTTTCGTCTGACGTCCCCGTGTGAGACAGGTCAGTGAAAATTCACTCTGTTGCCTGCCTGTGTGGCAAAGCAGAAAGAAATCACCCTAGTGATGTGGACTCCAAATGTAATGCCCCCAACGATAGCTCGTAAAAAGTCGGTAATACAACCAAACACAGTCCTCAAAAGATGAGAATGATGTCTCGTTATATTAGCTCAGTGAAGCCAAAAAGGAAAACGGCAACAGACCAGGAATAAAATGGCATCAGGTCCAATCCGGACAAATAATACTGACTGGTGCACCTGTCACCAGGAAAAGGTACTTTTTACCGGCTATCCGGGGGGTGATGCCTACATTTTACTTACCAATCTAACATCCGCAGTGGCATCCGCTTGAGTTTGTAATTCAGCCATATTATTCAAAAATGACACAGATGATTTTGTTTCTGTTTTTGTCTATATCCTAATATTAATGGTATATGGAAAGATTTCCTGTAAAACTGGTGTTAATTGGCCTACTACTGCTTCACCAAAAGCGGTTTTTGAATGATTTGTTTCAATATCGCCATCATATCCAACTTTGACATTTATAAATTCTCCGTCCGGATTTTCAGCGATTAAACTTGTTTTAATTATTCCATTGGTTTCGCACTTAACATCGACAAAATTAGTGGCTTCATCTTGTGCGATTAAATTTCTCTGGTGAGACATAGTGTATATATAAAACAAAAAAATAATTTTCTTTTTTATTTATATTATTCTTTTTTCTAAGTCTTAATAATTTCAATACCTCTCACAATGACATCTTGCTGAAGAATGGCAAAAGTGTAGTGATTGAGGTTGTTACCCGCAGTAGTAGAAACGAACTCATATTGTCGCTCGATGTCAAGGCTCAGACCTGACTTTTCATAACCTTCAACATTCTTCTCGTGAAGTGGGCGGTTATTATCCCAGTAATCAACGTGAAATCAGTTGTACTTATAGATATCGCTGTTTAGGATAGCACTTCCCTTCAACTTATCCTTCAAAACCATATAGTCGTCATTATCAGAAGTATCAATGTCAAATTGTTGCATCTTACTGCCATCAATAGTAGTATAATAAGTTCTAATTTTAGTGTCATTTCTATGGTCGTTATCAAAAGAAGTATAAGATTTTTCGTCGTTGTGAAAGGATGAAGTATAGATACGTCGAATTCTTTCACCCTGTGCCCTATTCATTTTTACTCCAAAGTTCTGCCTTGTAGAAGAAAGATTGTGCTTCCAAGAGATAGGATATTCAATAGTAAATCTAAAACCTTCACCAGCAATTTTGCTTTGAACTCCAAGGATGACATTATGGTCTGTTTCAACCGCGAGAAACAAGTTCAAATTTGAAACAACATCACCAGTTGCACCAATTGCAGCACCACCAGCAATGTTAGTGGCACTGGTTCCAGTAAACATAGTTCTACTAGTTCCTTCCCAAACAATCCGCAAATCCATAATTTCATTAAAACCAAGTGTTTTATCAATTTCAAAAATAGTTCCAAAAATCATAACTAAAGGTAATTTAACATTGATAACTGGAGTGTCATCAATAGTATTGACAGCAGTAGCAGCAGCCTGAATTGTTCTAACTTCAAAATACTTCGCCTCCTCATAAGCGACATTAACAAATGAACCTCCTACTCCGTTAAAACTATTCAAAAGGTCATCATGACGACAAGCACTCATTGACGGGAGATTTACCAAAGTCTTAACATTATTTCCAACAGCATTGATAGCAGCAATTATCTGGTCTTTTCTATCGCCAGTACTTGTATCTTGAATACGAAGTGTTCCAAATTTAGTATCATCACCAGCGACAGTGGCGAGTGCATCAGCCGATTGAAAATATCTTGAAGCAATATTCAAAGTAGCATCATTAAGCACATTACACTTCTGAAGCATAGCCCCACTAGTATTGGCAGTAGCCCCGTGGTTCTCCAGAGACATAAACTTATCATAACTGATTTCAGGCTTCCAAATCATCTTAGTGTAATTTCCCACGTGTTGAAGATTACACAAATACTGCCCGCTTCGGCTTCGTAATTCAATATTTCTAATCATGTTTAGACAATCCATAAAGATACGATTAGCATTGTTCTGTCCTTGGTTTTGTGGTGTGTAAGTAAATCGCAACACACTTCGTGCGAGGTTCAACGGACGAGCAGGGATTTCGAATGTGCTTTCATTACATCCCACAGTAGTGAGAGTAACTTTGGCAGAGCCTTCACTGCTAGTAAGTTTGTTTAATTCATATTTTCCTGTTAGTAGTTCTTTTGGTTGGTGGTCTAATTCCTGACCATATCCAACTTGAGACTGCATTTTTGTTTTGTTTTTTGAAGTGGTGTAAGCTGATTAATACACAGCAAATATATTTATAGAAAAAAAAATAATTCAAAATAATTATCTGGATTTTAACAAATTGAAGAAAGAATTAAATTAACTAAAATAATTAGTTTCACGATAAACCAGTAATGTCATAACTATACCCAAACCATTAAGATTTATTGCTTGGTCGTTTTCGTCCGTCAAGTAAAACCTGAATACATTGTTTGAATTAGCGGACAATGTTTTTCCGTATTCACTACCAGAGCCGTCATAGATAACAGACCCAAAAGGAATTTCGTCTGCAGTGTATATTTCTTGTAGCACGTGATTATCTCCTTCATTCACCAAATCCGATTGAAGATACAGAGTTTTTTCACCAGTTAAAATAATTACATTTGGCGATTTAATAAAATCATTAGAGAAGCAATATATTGAGTTTCTATCAAAACCCATTACTTCGTGAATACGTGTATCACCATCAAACATAAACCGCCGTTGAATTCCATTATTTTCTGACACACTGAATGTTAATTTACCATCTTCTGGGTCTATGTTGGTATTGTTGCTTGAGACAACATAAGTATAATTATTTAGGCTGTCTGCGGTTAGCACCTCAGACAACTTATTTTTTAAGTTGTTCATTGTGTAGTTGCCCTCAGGTATCGTAATTAAAGCCTCATATCCTTCTTCGGATAATGTAAAAGTATTATATGGTGAAGCCACAGAGTAATACAACTTCGGCACATAAATATGAAGAATTTTACAATGTGTGGGATTGTCTAACCCCTTCATATTAACTTCGTGTGTAAAGTTGCTGTCTGTGCCGGTTATCCTATTTTTACTATTTATGTAATAGATATCACTTGACCTGCCCCCTTTGTAATCCTTTGATATTTTAGAATTGCGATTCGTGCTGTCGCACTCTCTCTTATTCTAAAACATCGTTTTTCTTTTTCAAAAAAATTAATGCTTATTGTAATCCTTAAAAGTGCGTAGCCCCCGATGTTTGTTGAAGACGTATTCTGAAACAAATATCAAATAAAGGTGTCAAAGCCGTAGCCATTTTGTGCTTTAAATTTTCCGCTTCTTCTTCTTTCAAGTCTGTATAACCACTGGTGAATTTAAATCACACTCCTTTCGCTCGCTCCATCAAAAAACACATAGCAAACCATCCACACGTGTCTGAAGTATCACTCTGCTCTTTTACCTTATTTACTTTCATTAATAAATAACTATTTGGAATACTCGGTCAATCAGCCGTTTCATTTGTTGTTGAAAGTCTTCCGTTGGCTCATAAAGTGCTAATGGGTCATACAGTTCAACTGACCTGTCTTTGTCTAGACTTATCCATACTGCTATCCAATGAGACCCTTTTTGATTATGATTGTCCAAATTCATAATAAATCCGTATCGCTTTCTGCTTCCGGGCTTCAACTTAAAAATTTCATCACTGGCTATCGCTCCGAGATGCCATCTATATTTTTTCATTATTTCATCTATTTCATTAGTCATTAGTCCACGACCCTCGCCCTGCTGTTGCTCCTTTGGCTGTTGCTCGTCTGTCTGTGGTTGCTCTGGCTGTGGTTACTCTGGCTGTGGCACCTCTGGCTGTGGCTCCGCAGAACTTGTGCTCGGTGGTGGTGCTACATCTGTTGGTGATGTCTCCGCTGGTTGTGGATTTGTCATTTCGTATATAAGTTGTTTAGCATCTTAGAAGTTTCAAACCGTGATGGGTCTATTGGCGAAAGAGTGCTATTTACAGGAGTTTTTTTTTCTTCATTCTTTTTGCTTTTATTTTTAGCAATCATTTTTGTTGTAAATTGATTTAGTTTATCCCATCCATCTTTTGCCGATGATATGTTTTCAGTGATTTTTTGTGTGTATAACCATCTCTTTAAACTAGTGGCGTAGTTTTTGAACCTTTGTTTTTTATGATAGGAATATTAATGCCTGCTTTTTGAAGGTAGTTTATTATTATATAATTTTTTCGTTTTTTTAGTATCACGTCGATTTAATCTCGTTTTCTCAGGGAACATTTCATCAATAATTCTTCGTCTCTTTTCTTCTTCCAAATATTTTTCTTGTTTATTTACTTTGTCGGTTATATCAAGTATTTTTGGGGAAGATGTAGTTGCGGTTTTCTTTGGTTTATTTATTGTTGAAGGGGGATTCGGTTTCGCTATAATCGGCTGTGCAACTTGTTCCGTCAATAACCCCTGTCTATGTAGTCGTTCAGCATTTAATTCCTGAATAAGTCGCTGTTCCTTCTTCTGTTCCCTGTCCTTTTCTTCCTGTCTTTCCTTGCCAGTTGTTTTTTATGTTCCCTATCCATTATTTCTTTTAGTTCCTTAGTATCTGCTTGGATTTTTCTTTCTAGCCTTTTTTTTCTCCTCTTCTGATTCTAAGATGCACCCACACATCCCAGGCATCAAAGTCAAGAAAAGACAGAAGAGCTGGTTCTATAGACAAGAACAACTCTCTGCCTTCCTCCTTGTCTCTCTTCGTCTTTCTTCCTTTGATTACATTTCCATGCTTTCGCTATCTTTCGAGTTTCCACAGCAAGAAAAACCAACAACGACAGCAACAAATACAACAAGCGGAAGCATGCAGGCAAACAGTAGATTAACGCAAGAAAATGGAGCATGATGACAGCGCAAGACACGCAGAGTATTATTGCAATAGGCACGAGGCAGAACAAGGCAAACCAATAGGCACGAGGCAGAACAAGGTGCAACCCACCCTTGCTATCTTATCTTTTTTCTCTATTGCTTCAATGCCATCATACTTTCCTTTCTGAGTTTGTCTAAGTGGTCATTAATGGCTGTTCTCGTACTTTGTTCAATCTCTGACAGGCTCTGGACTTTTCTTAAGTCCTCCTTCTTTGCTTTTTTTTTTGCTTTTGGTCTGCTTAAGTATTTCATAAAAAATTTAACAATTTGAAGTGTGCTCGTATCATTTGTTTTCTTACCGAAATTAAGATAATATTTTTTACCTTTCTGAATAATATATGCTTTCTCGCTCTTATTTCTATAAACCCGCGGTGGTCTTACCTTTGTCTTTTTTATTCATTGGTTTTAGTGGTCCCCATTATATAAAAAAATCACTTGTGATTTTTGCTATAAATATTAACACAAATTTTCAATTTGTTTGTATATTATCAAAAAAATATTTCGTTTCAATATTCTATTTTCAAAACTTAAGGGCGCCGCATCCTCTCTGCTTTTTCTTACCATATCCGACTTTTGAAGCGGTGGCTTGGATATACCCCGCATAAGGCACTCCAATACTGCTCAATGCTCCCGCAGTCCTAGAGATTACTTTGTTATCGCGAAGGGACTTATTTACAGCCAAAGCAGTTTTCCCCACTTTTTGCCAGTTAATTTAACGCCAGCCTGTCCCTTGCCTCCTTGCTTCTTCTTGTAACCAGTCTTCTTTTTACCTCCAGCCATATTTGTGCTTGAGTGAATTGTTCGTTTGCAGATTGTTGGAATGACTTCAACACGAGTTGTTTTCACTACCATTATACTATGAAAAAAAATATTTAAAAATCAAATAATTATTTTAGACGAAAATTAAAAATTTTTCTTAACTCATCATCAACACTTGAGACATAAAGAAAATTAAATCTCTCCTTCGTTGCTTCGTGATATTTTTTGAAGAAAATAGTCCAAGTCAAAAGATAGGTCTAAATGTTTATACACTAGTTCCACTTTGTCCTGAGACTGACCCGGAAAGATGAATAAATAATCTAACTGCTTAATGGCTTCTGGCCGTAGGTCATTCAGATACTGGCTTGACATAATCACCTTACTTTTATAGTGTCTGTTCTTTTTCAACAAATCACTTACGGACTTGTCTCTTAATCCACTTCCTAAATCTTCCAAAACAAAAACAACCTCTGGCGAAATATACTTACTTGGCCTCTCTTTTGGTTCGGTAGTTTTCTTTTTTTCTTCTTTTCCGAAATAAAGAAATTGTGGTTTCTCCATCGGTTCTTTATCATCCTGTTTAATTACACCTTCTTGTTCTTCGTCTGGATTGTTTAATTTGTCAAGCTCATAATCAATGACATTCACCCCATCTGATTTAAGAAAGGTATATATCGCCATCGGATTTCCCCTGTTCTTAAAGTGCTTTACCATTGCTTTATAAATGTAGTTCTTGTGTATTGTTGAAGCAATAATGACAATACGGGTTTTTCTGTCTGTCGTCCGTTTCAGTATTTCAAAAAGTGCTGTCGTTTTCCCGCTCTTCTTACGGGCAAGCAGAAATATATTTGCATACGGCTCATTGAATAATTTATAACCTTTTGCTTTTTTGTTTCCGTCACCCTCTTGTTTTACTGGCTTCACCTTGATGCTATTAATCTTCTCCATTGCTATTTTAGAATTGCGTTTCGTGCTCCGCACTCTCTCTTATTCTAAAACATCGTTTTTTTCATTTACAAGAAATTAAATTGCTGTTGATGTTTGTTGAAGACGTAGTCTGAAACAAATATCTGCCTAAGAATTCTAGGCATACAACAATTCGGCCTGCTAAATTTCCTGTGTCGATATTTCCGCTATCAGTTTCAAGGACTTTAAATGTATGTTGTCCGTCAGACCAACCCACTACACCCAAATTATAACTGAGGTTTGAAATGTTTGCTATATTACTATCTGCAAATGTGCCAATAATTCCAATTCTGTCCATATAAAGAATTCTGGTTTTTGTTTCTAATTGGTCGTTCGTATAATGAATAAACTTAACATTCATTTTGGTGGGTGTAAATGACATTCGAATATTTTTGTTAAATGTTTTGCTTCCCACAAAATCATTACTCAGAAAAATAATCCGCTGATATTTATACTCAGTAGCCATGATTATATTACTGATGATAAACTTTTTAATAACAAAAATACTTTCGCGAACTGCCTGCGACTTTTACTCACGGGTAAGCGAAAACAAAAATGAAAGTTGTCTTTATTGTGTTCAAAAAGGAATAGAAACTAAGTTTAAATGTGTGTATAAGCCGATGAGTGATTGGTGTGTTAGTTTTGATGCAGCCAGTCCTTTAATGTGTTCGGGTAGTGATGCTTCTTGGTATAAAATTTACTTGTATGAATGCTTTGATATTTGAGAATTTCACTTCGTGCTTCGCACTCCCGCTTATTCTCAAACATCGTCTCCCTTTTTAATTTTTTAGTCTGTTTTCGATGTTTATGGAAGGGGCTATGCCCCTTTCCAAACCCGCGGGGGTATGGTAGGGGGTTTCACCCCCTCCAAACAAACGAGAATGAGCGAAGCGAATGAAAGTGTAGTTGATAAATATCATTTCTTTGAACTAGAAGGTGAAGGAAGGCATATCCCAATCAATAGTGTTCAAATTCCGACATAAGTGTTAGCAACCTCACAAGGTAAGTTCTTTTTAGATAGCCTCACGATACAAAGGGTTATAATGGCAATGATGCCCATTTGAAATTAATATTTAATAAGTCGGCTGTCAGTCGGTCTGTTTTTTATACAACAACAATTCCAGTTATCTTCCAATTCGTGCTCTACTTTTTTTTTTCCCTCAGTCTTTAGTTCTACTTCAAGAACACGAGACTTTAATTCGGGAGTTAGTTCGCCATCCATATCCATAATAGGCGGTGGTCTGTGAAGTCTAGTTGTATTATTGTTAGACATTTGAAAAAACGACTGCTCGGATTTCTGCTAATTGGTTGGCTTGGTCTTGTAATATATTCATAAGATTTTTATTTTCTTTTTCTAAATTAATCACCTTTTCCGCCATGTGTTGAAAAGCACTAACCAATATTGGAATAAAACTTGTATATGATACTCCTTCAAGGCTACCATCTCCATCGACCGCTTTTACTCCACTTTCAGATACAAATTCAGGAAATATTTTTTTAACCTCGTCGGCAATAAATCCGTGGCTCTTTTTTTCTTTCTTCTCGTCTGATTTCCAATAATACGAACAGCAGTTTATTTTCATTAGTTTATCGCAACAATCACCACAGTCTAATGTTTCAATATCAGATTTTTTTCTTCTATCTGAACCAGAAGACCAAACATTAGCTCCTAATGTCATATAAATCCATCCACTATGCGGGTTGCCATTTGAGTTTGAAGTATTAAAAAAAGGTTAAATTACCATCATTACATATACAAGAATAGTTAGCACTAACATTTCCCTTCAACTGAATAAGTGGCTGGTTCGTATAACTAGGTCTTTGACTTATCGTTGTAGCCCCTCCACGACTTACTGCTATTGATATTCCAGAACTCGCCGTTAATAATCCACTTGATGTTAGTATCGAAGAACAGGTCATAGCACTTCTGGCATAAATCTGGCTTGAGCCTCTTGGTCTGTATTGCTTCCCGTAGCATATACTGAATTAAAATCAAAACCAACTCCCTGTGTCCCGTTGCTGTGTCTGAATTCAACACCACCAGAAGCTTAACCAAGATTGGCTGTGACATATAATCCGACAGGTGTAGCATGAGACCCGCTTCTTGCTTCTCCTCTTATGTTTGCCGTGCTATTAACAACAGATATGCCCGCATTTGCCGTTATTAGTCCTGCCGTGCTTATGTTCATCGCTTCACTCATTGTTATTGCTTGACCAAGTGTTCCACCATTTTTGTAATTAAAAACTGAGTTTGTTTGAGTATTTCGCTATTTGAAAATTTGATGATGTGTTTGAAGATAATATGTTCGTGCCGTTAAAATAACAATCAAAATATAAATTAATATTGTCTTGCCCCCAGTTCAATAATTGGAATCTTGGATAAACAGATGTATGAACGAATGCTTGAATATGTGGGCCATTCATATTGTTGTTGGTTCCAATAAAAATAATTATATGCCTCCTGTTGCTCCTGTTCCCTTTTAATTCCTACCTACTATACACGGGACACCAAGAGAAGTTGCAAATATTCCGCTGAATTCTTTTGTTCCTGCTATTGTTTGGGTTCCTGTTAATTTTACATTCTGCCCGTCTAATGTGTTAATATAGCCTTTTGTCGCCGTCTGTTGATGCTGATGGAGTTGCTAAGTTTCTTATGCTTTGGCTTTTCATGTCAACTCCCGCATTAGCCGTTTTTAGTCCGCTAGCCGTTAATGTGGTCCCTGTTAATCCCGCACTCGCGGTTATTAAGCCACTTGCTGATATTGCTCCGCTTGTTGTTAATGTGTCGCTCGTCATATTTCTAATCAATGTTATGTCATAATTAAAGGTTTCATAATCAGAATACAGACTGGCTATACGGACTTGGTTTCTAAATGAAGTTCCGCCACTTCCCGCCTTGTTCGCGACGAGTATGATATATCTAGCAGAAGCATTTGATGCGGGTGTATATGTTTTAGTTGTTTGTGAAGCCCAAGCCTCGCCACTCCTGCTGTCCCATAATGTGTATGTAATGTTGTCAGTGCTTACTCCCACATACCAAATGTTCGGTGTCATTTCAATCTAATTAGCAAACGAAGACCTGACATAATATTTTTTATCCTGTATATGGCTCCCAAATCTATTTTTATAAGTTCACCAGTGTATGCTGTTCCTGAAAATGTATTTGTTTGGTGGAACTCTTGAATAAACTCCTTCGCATCGTTGTAGTGGAAGCTACTAGACCAATAATCTGAGCTCTGGTTCACATTAAAAGCCAGATATGCTGCATCGTATTCAGAAGAAGCAGAAGCAACGAATGGAGAAGGTAAAGAATTGGTTGTCATAGTCTGCGGGCCTGAGTACATAGTAAAAGTTGAAGCACCCATTTTAATATCGCCTGACATCGTCCCACCCGTCAAAGCAAGGAAAGCCAATGACCCAGTTGAATTTACCCAGTTTGTTCCATTGTATGTTAATAATTGACCATTCGCTGGTGTCGTTATTACTACATCGCTTAAAGCATCTATTGATTTATTGCCTAGCCGTGTGTCAAAGTCTGTATTCGCCCTCGCGGTGGCGTGATATAAATTAGTGCCCTCTGCTAAGTTTGTTGTTGTTTTGTAAGAAAATCTTGTATCAAAATCTGTGTTAGCTCTTGCTGTCGTATAGTAAAGATTTAATTTAGTCCCCTCTGCTAAGTTTGTTGTTGATTTTAATGAAAGCCGTGTGTCAAATCTACCATCCGTATAATATAGATTTGTTCCCTCTTTTAAGTCCGCGGTCGTTTTTAATAAAAGCCTAGCATCAAAGTCTTTATTCGCCCTTGCGGTGGTATAGTATAGATTAGTCCCATCTTTTAAGTCCGCGGTCGTTTTTAATAAAAGCCTAGCATCAAAGTCCGTATTAGCCCTTGCTGTGGTATAATATAGATTAGTCCCCTCTTTTAGGTCCGCTGTCGTTTTTAATAAAAGCCTAGCATCAAAGTCTGTATTCGCCCTTGCTGTGGTATAGTATAGATTAGTCCCCTCTTTTAAGTCTGCGGTCGTTTTTAATAAAAGCCTAGCATCAAAGTCTGTGTTGACCCTCGCGGTCATGTAATATAAATTTGTTCCCTCTTTTAAGTCTGCTGTCGTTTTTAATAAAAGCCTAGCATCAAACCTACCATCAGTATAATATAGATTAGTTCCCTCTTTTAGGTCTGAGCTTGATTTTCTAGACAATCTTGTATCAAATCGTCCATCAGTATAATATAAATTACTACCTTCTTTTAGGCCAGTTGTTGATTTTAAAGCGAGCCGACCATCAAAGCGGTTATCAGTCCAATAATAATTAAGTCCTTCTTTTAAGTCTGTTGTTGATTTTAAAGCGAGCCGCCCATCAAAGCGGTTATCAGTCCAATAATAATTAAGCCCTTCTTTTAGGTCAGTTGTTGATTTTAAAGCGAGACGTGTGTCAAATCGCGCATCAGTATAATAAAGATTTATTGGGTTGTCATCTTCTGGCACTCTGTCTGTGTTTAAACCCACTATGTTGGTATTGGTTAGGTCAAGGTTGGCGATTGAAAGGCTGTCTGTAGTGATTTCTGACAAGCCGAGTAATGATTTATATTGCGACATATCATATATTTATTATTTTTAATTTTTTTATTTTTGTTAAATTATACTAACAAAAAATACAATTATCTCTTGTGTAATATCATTCGTCGGTAAACAATGCCGTCAAAAGAGGTTTCAAAAGAAAACTGGAAGAAGCAGTTCAAGCAAACAGAGCAAATGCTGAACGTAGAAAGGACGAGTGGGCACGTGAAAGGCTTCGTAAAAAAGGAGAATTAAAAGAAGCATCAGTGGAAGAACTTATTGAGACAGATGCTGAAGTTGGTGTTGCGAAAGAAATACTTAAAAATCCTGAGATTGAAGATGAATCAAGCGAAAGCGAAATTGATATGTCTGAGATTATTGCAAATCATATGCTTAGAAAGATAAAAAAGAATGCTAAAAAGCCTAAGAAGACAACCGCAAAGAAAGCACCACAGCCCAAGAAGCCTGAGAATGACAGCGAAGCAGAAGAAGAAGAAAGTGAGAGTGAAGAAAGCAAAGATTATGAAACAACAGGCGGAAAACAGCGAGGCGGTAAAAAACGAAGTGAAAAAATATTAGTTAATGTATATAACAATACACCAAAGAATAAAGAAAAAAGTAAGGAAGCTGAAAATATATTTTTGAAATTCTAAAACATCAATGGACCACAAACACACAACTAGTAATATTAATGCACAGGATAAGGATACACAACTAGAAGATACTCCGCGAGGCGAACCAACACTGCTCAAAAATTATTTCGTCAGACTAAGCCAAGGACTAGAGGGACAACAATATGGGCTGATAAGGTATTAGATATGATTAATATTGATTTAATGGATATGAGTAAGGTTGCTACAAAAAATAAAAATTATAATTTTGCCCTTATTTGGATTGATATTCATAGTCGTTATGCTTATGCAATACCTATAAAAAATAAATTTTCAACCACCGTTTTAGATGCTCTCAAGAAATTACCAAAGCCGAAAGCATACATATCGGACAATGGTGGGGAGTTTAAAGGTGCCGTTGGTGAGTGGATGAGAAATAATGGAATTGAACAGTTTATGGTTGAAGTAGGCGACCATAATTCGTTAGGTATTGTTGATAGATTTGTTAGAGCACTAAGAGAAAGATTACACGTATTATGGGCTTTTAATCGTAATTTTGATTGGATAAGTTATATTGAAGATGTTGTTTATTTTGATTGGAACATTCAGCGATTAAGGCGGCACCAATTGATGTATTTAAAGGAAATGATATTAGCTAACAACATAGATATGTTGATAAATATTTATTTGGTTTCAAAGAGGGAGACAGAGTTAGAAAATTAAACAAGAAACACATTCTAGAAAAGGGAGGAAAGACATGGAGCAAGCAAATCTGCACCGTCAAAGCCCGTAAGGAATACCGGATTGTATTAACAAATGATGATATAGTGCCACCACGACATTTATTAAAGACAGATGCAACTAACCAACCTGAAGAGACAGATATTAATAAATAACTAAAACAACTAACAAAAGAAAAACAAACAAAGCATTTACTTAAACGGGAGGAGATAGATCCTGCCAACATCAGAACTTCTTCCCGACAAAGGAAGAAAAAAGAAATAATGGACTTGTAGTCTCACTTCTTTTTGGGTTTAGTAAAGTTATATTTGTGATGCATTAGAGCTGCCTTAGTGTAGAACGGACGCTTCTCGTGAATATGGTAACCCTTCAAAGCAGCCCAAGATATGAAAACCCTTATCACCCCGTCGTCTCCGAGTGCCACTTGATAAGTGTCTGTTTTCCCCGGGCTCGCCATCAAAACTCCTTCTTTGCAATCCGGATTTACATAATCAAACACTTTGTCAGGCTCGTCGTTCTTGTTGGCAATCTTGACCCAAACTTTTTTCTCTTCCCAATACTTTACAGGCTCATCCTCCTTCAACTTTACACCCAACTTCTCAAAAGGACTAACATTTTTTGCTTTACGCTCAACCTCAGCCTGAGCCACAGGGTCTTCGTGCGACTGATGCTTGGCGTCAGGTGTGGTAGGCACCTCGGCAGGAACTTCGGTTTGCGTTTCAGTCGGAACTTGAGCATCCACCTCAGTCGGCACTTGAGCATCCTCCTCAGTTGGCTTAGAAGGAGATTTCTTCTTGGGAGGCATCGAACCTGCCCCACACCAAAAAGCACAAAAAAACATGTGTGGGCAGTGCCTTGAAGCCGTTTTTTTATTTTCGTAAATAAATAATTTCGTAAATATAAACAAACTTCATTTGTGTTATAGCAAAAATCACTCGTGATTTTTTTATAAATAATTCTTTTTGAAGATAGTCAAGTAATAAGTGTGCTTTTATGTTGTAGTGAAATGTGTGTCATGTTCATTGATGAGAAGTGAGCAGGTAGGCAGACAGCACAGATCACACAACCATTTTTACTCCTCTCACTTCACTAACACACAATTTATACTTAACTATCACCTCATCAAATGTATCATCTTTTTCAACCAAATTATGTGCGAAATTTTCCTCTTTGTGAGACATTGGAATTTATTTTTTTCTAACCACTTTTCCAAAAATGCGATTTCTTTCTTAGTCTCTTTTTCCTTTCTAAGTCTCTGCCTCTTAACTTTTCTCTCCTCTTCCATTCGTCTTTTGTCTTCTTTTAGTTCCTCATCTCTCTGATAAACTGCTTCCAGTCTTGATTCAACATCGTAAAGTTCTCGTTTCAATAATCTTATTTTTTTGGACAAGTTTTTTTTTCTTATTTTACAAATATATTTTGTCAGAAATAATTTTTTGTTGCTCTTGTCAGAATAATAATCAATCCAATTATTTTCTTCTCTTTCTATTTCTAACTCACTTTCCCTTGAAATTTCATTAGCCTCTTTGGCTTCATAATCAATAAAATCGATCATCTCTTCAAGAAGAACTGCGAGAAAGTAGGCCAAAGCTGCGAAAACGTAGAAATGTTTCTGTGTTTTCGCATTTTCTCAGAAAAACCATGTGATGACATTGTGCATTGACTGAGGAAAAAAACACAACACAAAAAATTTATTTGTCCTCTGTCATGGTGATGTGTGGTGTAATTAGTATGTCGGTAGTGTCGCCTGTCATTGTCGGCGGTTCAACTCTCACCGCTTACCTTCAATTATTTCATATTTTACTTTGCCTTTTTTTTTCTTCTCTTTTTTCTCTTTTTTTGTAAATTCCTTTTTTTTGCTTAATAGCCGTATGGTAATGTTGTAATCTGGTTTTTTTTTAGTGGTTGTATTACTCTTTTTGTGTAAGTAAATGAAAATATCTTTTGTATGTGCTCAGACGAAATTGTTTTAGTCTTTTTGTTTCTCGTTATTTTGCTGCTTGTGTGTATGGTTAAATTTCCAGCCTCTGCCACATTCTTTGCAATACACTTTTCTCCCTTTGTTTCAAGTAAGTCCTCTAATTCTTCATATGCCTTCTTAGATAGTTCTGTGTCTTGTACTTGTAATCCATTACTTATAATACTAAACATATTTACTAAGTTCAATTTCTTACAAGTCTCGTAATTCATTGAGAAGCCCTTTAATTTTCATTTTTGTAGTTCCGCCATCTAGTATGTAGCCATATGATTTAGGACCTGCTCCAACAAATGTGGTTATCTTTCTACTTATCTTTGTCTTTTTATCTATCAATTCGTCTGTCCATTGCCCCAATAAATCTCCTGTCGGTATTGTTGTCTGTCCTTCTTTTTCATTTACAGAATAAATCACACTATCAGTGTCGTGGTATAATACTCTATTACCTAATCTGTCCATCATATTATACAATCTCATCTGTGCGTGTGCTGTAGTAAATAGTGCTACACAAATATTTGTATTGTATGGGTCTGATACTTTTTCTGGGTGTAGGTTGTAAGATAGTTCTAAGCATTCTTTGTTTATCACATTGATTGATACTTCATTTACCTTTTTGTCGTTTAGTATTTTGTATAGTTCTGCTTCACTCCTTACTATTTTTGTTTGTGTCTTGTTGTTTTGTTGTCCAAATTCTCCCCATAGTGAGTTTAGACAGAGTTTTGCCACAGCCCTTCTACCTTCATTCTTTTCAATCTTGCTTTTATCTAATTTAATTTTCATCTTTTCTTCATAGTCCTTAATTTAGTTGTCTTTGTCTTCTTCTGTTATAACATTTGAAGGATAGCCACTTGATTCCTGTTTCACTCTTAGAAATGTTTTATAGTTCTGTGGTCTGCTCATTCCAATGTCATAATTCATAAGTTTTAATAAGTCTGTAGCCTTTTTGGGTTGCTTTGTAAATAAGTGGTGTTGCCCATGTGCCTGTCAGTATTCTGTCCTCGTCAGTGTGCTGACATTTGTCCTGTAAGCCTTCCTTACCACATTTATTACATAGATAATACATCATCTTTCCTCTATCTTGACATGGAAGGACTAGGTGAATTAGTCCTCTAGGTGGCAGTATTTTATTTTTGCTATGCCAAATGCTGTTTTATTATTCAACGTATCATATGCTTCTTTTCCTCTTATTGCTTGGTGGTGTTTCGCAGGATAGGGGTCATAGTACATAACCGTCGGATAGAGAGAGCACACATCTATATACTCAGCATACTGATACTCGCTCATTGACTTCCAGTATAGAGACAGAGGATTCACTTTTCCACCAAACATAGCATGTCGTCGATTGATTGTTTCTTGTTCCATTAATGTCTCTTCTATTGTGCCCTTGAATTCTTCCTTTGTTCTTATTCTATTCCATTGACACCCCCATATTGTTATTAATTGACTAACTTCAGGATGCTGACAGATTAAAGTTTCTCGTAATTTAGTTTCCTTGTATAGTTGTCCAAATGTTTTATTAACAGACCTTTTTCTATTCAGTTCATTTCCATTAAAGCACTCAGGACACCCGTGCCAATAACAACCATGGAACTCATATGCAGTTTTTGTTTTCTCGTCATATCCCTCTAAGTAGGCTTTCACACCTTTCGGTAAGTTTAGTATTTTTTCTTTACCATTTAGACCATGTTGAATTTTGGCATTGTCCTTTTTTTCTCTGTATGCTAACCATTCCACACACATACGACTTGTTTTTGGTTTGTCTGTTCTGTTTGTTGGTATGACTGCTATGCTGTCCTCAGGCATATAGTTTGCTTTGAATAGTGCCATACACGTAGAGGCGATTGTCGTGTATTGAAATGGATCAATACCAAACTCCATAAATTGCTTCCTAAAATCAATACACCCCCGCCTTAGTATATCAACATCACTATGACAATATTCAATCATTTCTCTATTGAAATCAAATACTTTGCTTTTTTGCTCATCATACCATTTTAGGAAATCCTCTCTTTTCTTCTTTGAGAGTGAGTTATAGCCATAGTCATCTTTGTCTGGCATTTTTTCCTATGTATGATTGGTTGTCTGTTTTATTGAAAAAGTGAGGAAAATATCCTTTCTTTAATTCAGTAAGTCCAAATGTATCAGGAAAGTCAGATAGAGGCATAGTAAGGAAAGATAGACTATCTATAAATCTAATCTGTTCTTTTCCATTACCAATTGACATCATCATTATTTTTCCACCTTCATAGATTACAAATGGAGTTATGCCTTTTTCAATCAACCATTTCAGTACAAATTGACAATCATACCCCCGCGCATTATGTGATATGAATGTATAACCCTTATGTTTTACACCCAACGCCCACTCGCAGAATTGTTCAATGTTTTTATGAATGATTGGTGTGCTGTCGTTGAAATATTGACTTTCTGAATGATTGATAATATGTATTCCTGTCTCTTGATTTGCTTCAAAATCAAAGAATAAATATTTTGTTGATGGTGCGTGTATGACTTTTTTCTTTATCTCACATTGGTGCCATAAAGGTTTTAGTTCTTTGCAGTTCCTACATTTTTTATATCCGCATTTATGTTCTCCTTTGTATGTCTTAGCACACGTGACACATTTTTTCTTTACATCACACAACTCATTTTGTTTATGATTGTTGAAACATTCATCATTAGGAAACTTTCTATTACACTCATTGCACATTTTCCATTTTGAAATATTGTCATATCCTTTACATCCCTCGGTTAGACATATATTACATTTGAATTCACATGCGTGATTATGTTCGTATCCCTTCATACATTTCTCGCAAAAGTTTCGTTTTGATAAGAATGCTTTCATACTTGTTATTGTGTCGTAATGGTTCATTGTTTTTAGTATGTATATATATTTTTTGTTCTTCATCTTAGTCTTATATACGATTTCGTCTGGATATTCAACAATAACAATGTTGTAGTCTATGTGTCTAGCAAACTCACTAATTTCAGAAAGCCCACACAAATCTTTCATGCAACCAGCCTCCTCATGTAGTTTATTCGCCAGTTCGTCTTGGATTCTGCGTCCGTCCTTGATTTGTGAATACTTTTGATGCTTTTCTATCTTTGCCTTTGGCAACAACTATTGCACTTGCCAAACATATGTTGTCATCATTGTTTATTCGTATTACCCCTTTCTTTTTATACATGTCTGTTTCTGTTATTGCTTTCAATCTTGCTCCTCCTTCTGGCATTCTTACACCAACAAAATTGAAATCAATAAGTTCCATGGTTGCTCCTTCTTCGTCCATATAGTTTTCGTCGTTTGATTGAAGTATAGATTCTAATCTAATCTTCTAAATTGAAATCTTTTACGTTTATTAATTTTTGGTTTTGTACATTCCAAGTTGAAGGAATAGCATTAATACGTATTTGTATTAAGTCATTGTCTTTGTAAAGTGTTTTAAAGTCTTCAATTATAGATCCGATCATGCCGATGATACCCTCTAATGGAAACTTTTTTTCTTTTTGAGACATTGATTTACTTAATTTTATAGTTTTACAGATTGACCCACGGGTAGTTTGTGTTCAGTGTCCCTCCTTATCAGTTTATAGCCATTGAAATCTATTACTTGTGGCTCTACATATTTTCGTTCCCTTTGTTTTCGCTCAGGTTCAGAATAAACCTTTCAGGGTCAGATAGTGCTCCCCTTGTTGTTGTTATGTCGTAAAACCTACTACCATTTGCCTTTTTCACATACAACTTGTTTGCCTTATTTGGAATGTTATATTTGCCTCTGTAGGTTTGTCTAGGTTCCATGTGTGCCCGCCATAGTCGATGGTGTTCGACATATATTAATTGGAATATAATTTTTCCAAATTTTTTTTTCTTTTATATATAAATATTTATATATATATAAATAATATTTTATTATCTTTCATATGAAATTCTTTTTTTTTCAGGTCTCAACTTGGCCGACAATACTCTGGAGCCTAATAAGGTCTGCCTTGATTTTTTCTTTTTTCTCTTTTGATTTTCTCAGTATGTCTGCCTTGTTTTTTTTGATAATATTCTTTTGCTCTCATAAGTGCTTTCTCTTTATTTCTTCTCTGATATTCTCTCATGGGTTCAGCATGCTTTGCACTTGCCTCCTCGGCAGTATATGTAGGTTTTCTACCCATTTATATTATATATAACATAATTTTTATTTATTTAAATAGAAAATAATCAAACTCGAAATAGGGAGGACTTTTCATTTTTTCAAAAAAGATAACTAAGTCTAGCACAGCATAAAAAACTAAGAAACAGGTTTTAATTTCTCTTAGTATTTATTTGGCAAAAGATAGATAAGTTAGTTATCTTTTTTTTGAGTTTGAGAGAAATTCAAATATAAACTATTTAAGGCTTAATGATTGTTATATTGAATTTGGATAAAATTGTGTATATTTTTATTGAAATTAATAGTAAGACTAATTTATATAAAAATAGGCTTATTTTATATAAAAGATAAGTGTGCTATAGTGGTACCTATAGTAGTAGCTTATCCAGGTATATGTGGTTACGAGCGGCACTCGCGCAAACAAAGTTTCTTGGATGAGAGACCAACGAGAATATGACAGGGGATCGCCCGTCTATAGCTAGTACTACAGTCTTACTACTACAGAAATATAAGTATATTAGAAAAAACATACTATGTGATCACACGACCCAAAGAGTTTTCATTTTTACCACTACAGACTAGGTAAAGTTTCAATTTTTTTCTTCTTTTTCTATAGAAAAACCGGGCGGGCTGATTTTTTCTAAGTGGAATTCATACTGAAAAAAGGTTGCGTTTCCGCAAAAATGACAGGCAGGCCCGTCCAAAATGTTCTTCCCGTGATCTTTCAGGCCGGCCCCGCCGCTAAAAAAGTGGTTAGGTTTCCGTGAAGTGATCACGGACACACTTGGCTACGATATACTTTTAGAAACGAGAATATGACAGGGAATCGCCCGTCTATAGCTAGTACTACAGTCTTACTACTACAGAAATATAAGTATATTAGAAAAAACACACTATGTGATCACACGTCCCAAAGAGTTTTTATTTTTACTACTACAGACTAGGTAAAGTTTCAAATTTTTTTTCTTTTTCTATAGAAAAACCGAGCGGGCTGATTTTTTCTAAGTGGAATTCATACTGAAAAAAGGTTGCGTTTCCGCAAAAAAGACAGGCAGGCCCGTCCAAAATGTTCTTCTCGTGATCTTTCAGGCCGGCCCCGCCGCTAAAAAAGTGGTTAGGGTTCGTGAAGTGATCACGGACACACTTGGCTACGATATACTTTTAGAAACGAGAATATGACAGGGAATCGCCCGTCTATAGCTAGTACTACAGTCTTACTACTACAGAAATATAAGTATATTAGAAAAAACACACTATGTGATCACACGTCCCAAAGAGTTTTTATTTTTACTACTACAGACTAGGTAAAGTTTCAAATTTTTTTTCTTTTTCTATAGAAAAACCGAGCGGGCTGATTTTTTCTAAGTGGAATTCATACTGAAAAAAGGTTGCGTTTCCGCAAAAAAGACAGGCAGGCCCGTCCAAAATGTTCTTCTCGTGATCTTTCAGGCCGGCCCCGCCGCTAAAAAAGTGGTTAGGGTTTGTGAAGTGATCACGGACACACTTGGCTACGATATACTTTTAGAAACGAGAATATGACAGGGAATCGCCCGTCTATAGCTAGTACTACAGTCTTACTACTACAGAAATATAAGTATATAATAGGAAAAACACACTATGTGATCACACGTCCCAAAGAGTTTTTATTTTTACTACTACAGACTAGGTAAAGTTTCAATTTTTTTCTTCTTTTTCTATAGAAAAACCGGGCGTTCTGATTTTTTCTAAGTGGAATTCATACTGAAAAAAAGGTTGCGTTTCCGCAAAAAAGACAGGCGGGCCCGTCCAAAATGTTCTTCCCGTGATCTTTCAGGCCGGTCCCGCCGCTAAAAAAGTGGTTAGGGTTCGTGAAGTGATCACGGACACACTTGGCTACGATATACTTTTAGAAACGAGAATATGACAGGGAATCGCCCGTCTATAGCTAGTACTACAGTCTTACTACTACAGACTAGGTAAAGTTTCAATTTTTTTTTCTTTTTCTATAGAAAAACCGGGCGGGCTGATTTTTTCTAAGTGGAATTCATACTGAAAAAAAGGTTGCGTTTCCGCAAAAAAGACAGGCAGGCCCGTCCAAAATGTTCTTCCCGTGATCTTTCAGGCCGGCCCCGCCGCTAAAAAGGTGATTAGGTTTCCGTGAAGTCGGACACACTTGGCTACGATATACTTTTAGAAACTAGATATTTAAGCGCGCTTTGCTGCGCTGTGCGTACCTGTATTTGCGTATGCGTACCTGTATTTGCGTATGCGTACCTGTCACATTTAATCAAAAACACCACACTGGAGTGGGGGGGGGGGGGGGGTTAACGCAAGAATGTGGTAGTCGCTCAATCTATAATATAAACAGGCAGGTCCCTTTTTGTCAGATACGTCGCTCAAGCTATAAACAGGCAGGTCATTTTTTTTTGAAAGTTTTAGCTCACCAATCAGAAATTTTAGCCCACCACTCAGAAATTTTAGCCCACCAAGGAAAAAACCATATAATATTAATGTGGTGGGGGAGTATTTGGAAGAAATGGATGCATAGTAACGGCCTCCCAAACTCACCCAAACCCAAACCCACCACACGGGAGTGGTGGAGGGGGGCGTTTCCCAAGGAAAAAACACATAATGTGCTATGATAGATGCAAGATGATACACGGTGTGATGCACGGATGCATGGATGGATGGATGGACGACAATCCCCTGGCACTTGCTAGCTTTACACTTGATCGTGGAAATGTGAGGAAGCTGCACTGTAACGTTAACTAGTGTAACTACTAGACTAGACTAGAACTACTAGAACTAGTGTAATGGCAAGCACCCAACACAGAATTGACATACACGCTGCGTGGGCGCCGGCGGAAAGGAGAATTTTGATCGACGTCGTGGGAACCACAGCTGAAAGCGCATCATGCAGTTGGACGTAAACACAAGGAATGAAAACAAGACAAAAACAAAATAGGGCATATTTTCAATTAAGGGAAAAGTCAGGGAGACCAAGCTTGCCATCCACGAGATCATGGTTGGAGGTTATGCTGAACATGTATTGGACCAGAATCGTAGCGTTGCAGAAATGGATCTGCTGATTTTCAGAGATGGGTGCCTGTCAAAAAAACGAAAAAAAAGGACATATTTCAAAACAAGTCTTCACGAGCATGAAAACAAGAGGTCTCAAAACCTGTGGCTGATCAACTTCTTCGCCAAGGGCACGTTTGAGTGCTGCCTGGATCTAGGTCTTCACACGTAAGCTTCCAGGTTCTGAGGGAGAGTGCGGTCCTTCTTTCTCTTCTGGAAGAGGATGTCCACAGTGCGAAGAAGGATTTTCTTGCATTCTTCGTCGCCAAGCTGCGGGATGAATTCAACAAGGCCCTCTCAGTTCTTGGAGACGTAACTGCAGTCGATTTCGAAAACCCCCATGTTGTCAGCAAGGCCCAGGATCATGTCTTGCAGCGAGATGTTCTTCTGCGGCTTATGAATTTTTTTTCATGGTTTGATTCACTTCGCCCGGCTTGCCATCCTTGAGGTCCTCAATTAATTGTTGCATTTCTTGAACTAGACCGGGCTTGTCCTTGCGGATCCAGTGAAGTTCGTTGATGCTGTCGATGATTGCCTGGTTCTTAGGCATGTCAAAGTGAACGCCACCAAGGGAAGGAAGCTTTAACCAGCACTTCCAAAGATCACCGGTGTTCGAAGAGACGTAAGTCCACATGGAACCGAAAATCGGCAAGGCGATGTTGTGGGAAAGGGCGAAGTCCTTCTTCCATGTGATCAGAAACTTGCTGACGGAAGCATCCTTCTGGTCCCTGAGACGAGCAATTCCAGCGTAACCTTGATCGTGCGCAGAAATGCAGTTTTCACTGAATGTGTTTTTACGGTGGATGTCAGCAACAATGTTCTCGAAGGCGCCAAGAAAACTGACGAATGCACGATCTGCATCGTTCTAACGAACGAAACGAAGAGCTTCAAGGTGAATGACTTGGAATTTCAGGTTCTGAGGTTCTTGCTTGTAAAGTGTCTGAATCGCATGGCTGGAATGAAGCCCAACGATGGCCTGCAGGGGAAACTTCCCCTCCTGGATGGCCTTGCGCAGAAAGTTCTTGATCTGGATCTGGCCCTCGACTGGCAGGCTTGTGAAGTCCATCTTGGGCCTTTCCTTTTCTACAAGCCCTACCAAAGTCCACAAAGCCTGAAATTCTTTCAAGGTTCTCTCGTCAACGAAAGGAGGGGATTCCAAAAGAGGATTGTCAGAATCGTCCAGCCCAAGCTCTCCAGGATTGACAAGGTCGCGCGAATCTTTGATCCAACCGACCACTGGATCTTCTTGGTGGGATCCTGAGACTTTTAAAATTTTCGACCAGTGAGTTGACATGGTCTGGGTCGAGTGCACGATCAGTCACAGCCCTGTGAGGTTGGGTAGCGATGGCGTCCGGAATAGCTTCCACGTTGCGGTAAGTCATGCTGGCAAGGGCTCTGGTGGCTTCCTTCATCTTCAGTCTGGTGTCTGCACAGAACAAGCGACCAAAAAATATGATATATTTTTCAACAAAAGAACAAAAGAAAAGAGTGCCGACCTTTGATGTACTCATTCTTCTCAGCTGCCTGCTTGTCAGCCTCGGAGACATTCCTGCCCAAGCCCTTTTCCCCCTCCATCTTGCGCTTCTTGAAGTCTTGGCTGGTTCGAACACTTCCGGCGAGGCCTCAGGTTTGCGCTTTCCAGATGGTTCAGGTGTGGAGGCTGAAGAAGAAGACGACGTCGGAGACAGGGGAACCTGGGCTGCGGGAGAAGACGACGAGGATGAAGAGGCGGTCGAGGAAGTGGCGAAGATGCTCCTGGCCAGAGGCGTGGTGCCGTCCAACCGCCGTCTTGGGCTGCTTTTTGGTCGAGGGGTTGATTCGCAGTGGAGTGGATGTTGAGAAACTGCTCGATGAAGAGCTCGAAGAACTACTCGACGAAGAGGCTCAGCCCGAAGGCTGTGTCAGCAGGGGCTACAGATGCGGGGCTTTGGGGCCTGCATTGTACCGAAGTCCGATAAGCCTGAGTTAAAACAACTTCAGGAAACGTTGATCGCAATTGGGGAACAACTTGCTACGGAGTGGGAGAAATACAGCACCGTAGTGTCCTCCGGGTTCAGACTGAAGCTGGGGTGTATTCAGCATTTGACGAATTGGGGCCCCAAGGATGGAAGAGGAAGTGATGTGCGTGCACCAGAACATAAGTGGAAGTTCGTGTGGAAAACTGAGCATGGGCCGCACCGCCCTGAAGGTTCAAAGCATGTTGAGTGGGATACTTCGACTCATCAGGGATGGCATTGGGACGGGGAGGCAAAGTTTGATCCATT
>WBZZ01005142.1:0-12500 GCA_019918135.1 Paulinella micropora
GGTTCGCGGTTCCACTTGAATCAGTATTTAAAGTATATAAGAAAGACTGCCAATCACCCGTCGTCTGTGAAAAGAATATATCTCCTCCGTTTTGGTTTAATATCCGCGCCCCATTATATGTTATATTTCCGCCATTAGTGATATCCACATTGTTAAAATCCGCCGTGTTTGTTAGAGTTAGATATTTTATCTCTGTTCTCGTTCCATTGAATGTTTTAATTCCTGTTATTGTTTGGTCTCCTGTTAGTTTTACATTTTGCCCGTCCAATGTGTCCGCATACCCTTTTGTCGCTCCGTCTGTTGATAATGTAGGAGTTGCTAAATTTGTAATTTTGTTGTTGTTCAAAGATAGTGTAGTGCCAGATGCGGTTATAATCAAAGTATCACCTGAATATAACTCTACATACGAACCAGTTATTTGTATCGGATACCAAGTAGCTGTTGCTGTTTTTTGTGCGGCAATTACTCCTATTTTTGTATCAAATGCTATTCCAATACCATCAAAAGAAGTAGGATTGGATGAACCACTTACTTCAATAGTTGATGAAAATTTTTTATTTCCTGCTATTGTTTGGTCTCCTGTTAGTTTAACAACCGAAGTATCAAGAACAGAAACATCAACACCATCAACGAGATTTACATTTGTTATGCTTTGGCTTTTCATATCAATCCCCGCATTCGCTGTTATTAATCCGCTCGCAGTGAGTGTGGTTGTTGATACCCCAGCACTCGCTGTTATTATCCTTAAAGCCTTAACTTCTCCATTATTAATTCTGAATAATTCGTTTGCTATCCCGCCATAGTAAAATTTATGACTAGCATTTATATTATCAACATTATAAATTAACGTATCACCAGCAATACCAAACCCACTAAATGCAGTGTCAGAGCCTGTTCCATTATCCCATAAAACTAACTTATTAACCGTGCTTATAAAACCTGCCCTGTCTATAAATAATTTTTTGCCTCCACCGACTACTATATTGTCGCTTGTTGTTAATGTAGTTGTAGTTATCCCAGCATTCGCTTTAATTTCATTGCTGAATGTTTTTGTTCCTGCTATGGTTTGGTTTCCTGTTAGTTTAACGACTGCGGTATCAAGGGTGGATACATCAATACCATCAACATTGCCTACATTTGTTATGTTAAATCCTCCCATATTTAAACTATCAGTCATAGCCACTGTGCCGTCCTTTGCCAGTTTCGTATCAGTATATGCTTTTGTTGAAGCATCGGTGCCATAGAATGGTGCTGGAAGTCCGCTAATTGCTGTTGTGCCACTAAAATTCAAAACATTGCCAGTTAATGTTATTCCACCCCCTGTTGTTGGAGCAAGAAGTATGGAAGAACCAACAATGCTTAGTGGATAGCCCGTCGCCCCACCCGCCTCCGACGAATAAATAGAACCCATATTATTGTTGTAATTGAAGAATAACTTACCTGTGTTTAATGGATTTGAATCTTTTACACCCACATAAGTAGTAAATATTTTGTTTCCTGTTATGGTTTGGTCTCCTGTTAATTTAACCACCGAAGTATCAAGGGCCGAAACATCAATACCATCAACATTACCGACATTTGAAATAGCAAATCCTCCCATATTTAAATCTCCAAACATCATAGCGAGACCATCCAATCTAAGAAAAGGTGAAGCAACATTTCTCCATTGTCCTGTGCTATAAATGAGCAGTTGGTTATCGGCGGGTGTGCCTGTAATTAAAACATCGCTGTGTGTATTAATTGAGCCGTCCGCTGACACTTTATCATTATTGTCTTCGTGCTCTGATATCCAAGTATCAACATCTTTGGTATTTAGTAAATTGACTCCTGTTATGTTCAAATTACCGCCCATACTAATATTGCCGAATTCATCCACATTTATTGGAAATGTTTTATTTACCCAGTTGATTGAATTATATGTTAGATAACTATTCATCGCAACTGGTGCTGTAATGACGACATCTGTGAGTGTATCAATTGAACCAATGGTTGTATTTCTCCATTTACCATCTACATCATTATATGTTAAGTATTGCCCGACCGTTGGTGCGGATATGTTCGTGTCTATCATAGACTGGTTTGGTGTGGATTACTTGTATTAGAGCGGTGTTGAGTTGAGGCTTTAACCTCGTCATTGTCCCTTACTCGTTGCTCTGTGTAGTATAAATTTTTTCCTTCTTTAATGTCTGTTGTTGATTTGGTAGCCAATCGTGTATCAAATCGGCCGTCAGTGAAATAAAGATTTACGGGGTCAGCATCTTCTGGCACCCTATCTGTATTTAAGCCTATAATATTAGTGTTCGTTAAATCAAGGTTGGCTATGTCCAGACTATCAACAGCTAGCTCATTAAGTCCGAGTAATGATTTATATTGCGACATTGATATATATATATATTTGGATAATAATTAATCCGAATAAAAATTATTTTTGGTTAGATATACAACCGAAACAAACGATGCCAAGAGGAAATAGAGAGATTGCCATAAAAAATCTTGAAAAAGCTACTGTAATGAAGAAACAGTATGCGAGGCAGAGAAAGATTGAGAGGGCAAGGGAATTACTAGCGGAGGAAGAGGCTAAGAATGCGAAAGAAATGACCAATGATGAAAAGATGGACCACGTGTCTAAGAAACAGTTGGCGAAGGATATGATTGAGGGACGGGATGGTGAGATAAGTGAGGAAAGCAGCTCGGAAGAAGAGGTTGAACACGACTTTGTTGATATCGTTGCCCAACGGGTTGCGGGTATAAACTTGAAGACTAAACAGAAGAAGAAGAAAGCGGTAAAAAAGAAATTGCCTGAAGTAGAAGAAAGCGAGAGTGAGAGCGAGGAAAGCGAGGAAGAAGAGCAACCTAAGAAAGGAGGGAAGAAGACTGGCCGTGTTAATGTCAATGTTTATGCGGGACAACCAGAGAAGTCAAAAAAAGAAAGCAATGATGTTTCAAAGATATTTCTTAAATTTTGAAACTACCACAAATAATGATAAGAATAGTAATTAGCATACTCTGGATTGTTGTATGTTAATTCACCTTTTGAATTTCTTATAGCTTTTGCTCTTGCTCTATAATTTCTTCTCCTTTCTTTGTCTAAATGGTTGAGATGCGAAAAAAGTCCTATGCGGTCTTTGTAATGCTCATATCTGACATCACCGAAATGAACTATTTTTCCTTTTGGTGTAGTAGTTGTATATTTTTTATTTTTTACACTTGACTTTGAAAATCTCATAATATTATATAATGAACAAGATAAAAAATTTACCGTTAGATGTTCGCTTACACATTATGGACTACCTATATAATCATCGTATGTATGACTTGACTAGTTGCTATGTGTGTGGATTAACTCTGTGTTTAGCGAACCGACAGATTACAGCTATTGATGATAGTTTTGATTGGTTCTATATGTATGAGTTTTGTTCTAATTATTGTTTTGAACTAGAAAAAAAAGAAAGAGCAATATATAAGGATAAAACATTAGGTGTTATAAAATATTAGATGGACCACAAACATAGCAATCCGCAAAACAATAGCATAGATGAAGTTGTAGATGATGAGAATGAAAGAAAGGAGCAACAAGCACTTGAAATTCATTACCAAAAAAGATTACCGACCGATAAATGGAATACTATATGGGCGGACAAACCACTTAAACAAGTATTTGTAGATTTGGCGGATATGTCAAAACTTAAAGACAAGAAAGGAAATAAAGGCTATGCTTGGATGTTGTTTTGGATTGACACTCACAGCAGATTTTTACTAATTAAACCGCTTAAAAACAAAACGGCGAAAGAAGTTTATATGGCTTTAAAATCAATACCATATACACCGGAAAGCATTACTACCGACAGTGGAAGTGAATATAAAGGGGCGGTTAAAGATTATTTCAGAGAGAACAATATTGACCATAGGACGGTTGAAGTTGGCGACCATCGTGCTCTTGCGATTGTGGATAGAGTAATACGGACTATAAGGCGGTGGCTTGACATTCTATTTGAAACTAATTGCAATTTTGATTCGCTTTCTTGGATTGATGATATGGTAGATGCTTATAATATGCGATATCATAGAACAATTCAAAATAGACCGATTGATGTATTTAAGGATGTAAATAAAAATAAACAACGAATTCAACGGGACGGTCTTATTGACGAATTTGAAAAAGGTGATAGAGTGAGAAAGGAATTAAAAAGGAATTTATTTTCAAAAGGGGGCCGACAATACAGCAAGCAGATTTACACCGTCGTCGGAAGAAAGGGCTTCAAGTTAATATTAAATTCAGATGAGCTAGTCAGTCCTAGGGAATTATTAAAGACCAAATTTGACAAACCAGCCGACGAAGAAAAGCAAATTAACGAACAAGTTAAAGAAATAACAAAAGAAAAGAAAACAAAAGAATTATTAAACCGTGAAGACATACAACCGGAGAATGTCAGAACTAGTCGTAGAGAAAGAAAAGCAATAGTAATACTTGATTTGTGAGTGAGAAAAAATTTTATTTAGTCCCAAGGCATCATCGGAATAATCCACTTAATCGCTGAAATCCTGTTCTGTAATGTTCTGTTCATCGCTGTGAGCGAATTGAAAATAATCAACTCGTCTGGCTCACCCACCGACACAAGAAATAATTGCTTATTTTTTGGTTTTCTTATAGTGTCATCAACTCTCGCCCAACCAAAGTAGTATTCATTTTTTTTCTCTTCTGGATTTTCTTCAAAAAAATCACCAGCTCAATGTTTCATAGCATAATCTCTCACTTTTTTTCTTGCCAAGATGAATTCGGTATGAACTTGAACAAATCGCTTACCCTCAACATTCCTTGCTGTTTGCTCAAATGAGGTCCAGCCTATTTCAGGTATTGGACGGCGCGGGGCGGGTTCAGCAGGGGCTGGGTCGTTAGGTGCTGGGCCAGGGGCTGGGTCGGGCTGGTCAGGGGCGGGGTCGGCTTGGGCTGGGTCGGCGGGGTTGGCTTGGGCTGGGTCGGCGGGGGCTGGGGCTGGCTGGCCAGGGGTGGGGTCGTCGGGGGCAGGGGCATCCTTCAACTCCCCAAGCTGGGCCCTCCGCAGGATGTTGGTGATTTGGTCCATAGAACCGTTCGCCTCCAAGTGAGCAAAGAGCTCGTCGGTCGCCTTCTTGGACCTTGAAAACATCCACTTCTTGGGTTGTGAGCTTTTGGGAGAATGAGATTGACACGTGATTTTGGTTTGGGTCGTCAGTTTTTTAGCAATTTCCTTTTTTTTCGGGGTGAATTTTGGAAATAGTTAATGTAATTTAGGCAAACGGAATGAAAATCTAGAAAAAAAGTTGGCCAAACACTCTGCGGTAGGGAGGTACCATTTTACCGCATTACCGCAAAAAATAAAATGACTGAAAGTCTGATCACGAAAGAACAAAGAACGAAAGAAGATTGGTTAGAAATCTTTGAGGCGAACAAAGAGAGTAAAACCAATCTAAAAAAAAGCAAAATAGTTTGTGAAGAAAAAATCAATAAGATTGACAGAGAAATTGATTTATTGAATGCGAAAAAACAACCACACATCGTCAAATTAAATGCTATTAATCAAGTAATTCACAAACTTGATAAGGAAAGTATCAAGGTTGAAAACGACAGAATGTTCAGACAAAAAAGACGAATGACTTTATTCAAAAAAGAAAAAGAAATCAGACTTTTTTATGCTTGGAGAAAAGAAAATCGTTCTGAGTTTAAGATAGAAATACAAGATCGTATTTTTGATGGAATAGATAAAGAAGGATTGTCTTTCAATCGTTCGCTAATGAAATACATAAGAGATAAGAATGATAATGATGGAGGAGATAATATGAATGATATGTTCCAAGTAAGAAACAATTATGCTATATAAAAAGTGGTCTAACCACTGAACTCCTTTTGCACATAGGAGTATAAACTAGTGTGTATTATTTTATTCAAAAAAAACAACAAAAAAAAACCACTGCTTGTAAAGAGATTTTTTCTCATATCATACTTGTTTGTGATAAAGGTGGAGGGTGGTGGCGACGACGACTAAGGTAAAATTTTTCTTCTTCCTGTTCGCTTCCTTTTTGATTTCCTCTTGATTTCCTCTTGTTTGTTGATTTTTGGAGATTTGGTCCGAAAGACACTTTTCGGGCTGGTATTTTGCTTGAAAAATACCTGCGCGAAAAGTGTAATCATCTTCTCACCATTTCTGTTTTTCAGTGCAGATGCGAGCAAGCAGCCTTCTGTCTTCGATTTGGTGTGTGTATCGGAGACACACACCAAAACAGGGAAGTAGTTTGTTCCCCTGTGCCCCTTTTACTTCAATACTCATTGTTTTTTTTCCTCTTTGCAGCTTGGGGAAGGAGTGACGCGACTTTGGGCTTCGTTTCACGTGGACATTGGACGTACCTGGCCCCATTCTTCGTTTGGCCTTCGAGTGGACATTGACATTTTCCTCCCCCACCCACCTTTACTTTTGTTTGGAATTGGGCATTTCATTTTCCCCCTTTCGTCTATCTTTCGCCTCTTGTGGTCCCTCACGAACTGCGGTTGGCATGATCAGGAATTCATTTCTTTGCTGCTTTGTTTGTTTTTTTTCAACCGGCCGGGGGGGGGGAGAAGACGTCTGTTTTTCGTTTGGACAAGACATTGGTTTTTGTTTCGTCTTTGGAGGGATCGTGACGCATAGTCCTGCACGACTATAAACTGTCCAACTGAATACGAACAGCTTAAATTTTCTTTTTCCTTTCCTGTCCTAGTATAGGAACTCTTTGAAATTTTCCGAATGATACCCCTTTACGGGAAGCGCTCAAGAAATTTTAAGTTGATCCATGTCATAATATAGATGCATAATGCGTACATGCATATTATGTTTTGTCTTTCGTTTTGTATTGCGTCTGTGCTTCATTCTTGCTCATATCGCGCGACACTACTTATGATCTTGGACTAACTTCCCGTCAGTCCGTCCGTGAGTAATGGACGACCAAACGAGTATTATGTTGCGTTTCTTTTCGTTCTTTTGGTCGACAACAACCATTCTGAAAACAACTGCACCTTTCTGTTCTTGGGCCCACCGATGCCGGACGACGTAATTACTAACGACGCAACTCTAGCGAACTGTCTGCTGTGACTTCTATTTTTTTCTGCTACTATATAATACGTTTGTTCTTTAATGCGCTTCTGGACATTTCAAACCCTGTGGCCCCTTCTGGCCCTCACTTCTTCCCAAGCGTGAAAATTGGACTTAACGTTTTCATTTTTTTTCTCTCATTACTTAATCAGGACATTTATTGCCCTGGTGCAATGCAATTTTATTTTCAGACCCAGGACTCTGCCATCGTGCTTAGCTCGGTGTAGTTATAGTTTGCTTATATGTTATACAACTATGCCATGAACATATCTGTTTTGTATTATTTCATAGTTTAATTTCATTTGCATTTGTTGCACATGATTCTTAAATTATATTACACATTTACTGATCATATCTACCCCAACATGTTTGCGATTCGTTTTCAATTTGCATTACCTATGTAAGTGCATGTATTTCACTCATTTTGCACAGATATACATTTCGGGGGGGGATTAAAGGATTTGGCGACAGTGCGGATATTGAGTTCGGGGGGGGGTGCATTACACCACAGAATATACTATATTCATGTGCTGTATATAATACAATATTACATGTCATATCATGTCGCATGTCACAGCATGTCACACCACAGAAATCTAATATCTTAAGTATTGCCACTTTACCCAATCGGATACCTTTCATGCATTACCATTATATACTGGTACAATGCCTCAATATTGCCTTTATTATCGAATGGATCCAGATATTCACAACATTGTCTTTACAGTATAAACATCTTGTCACTGTACACATCTTGGCATAGTACCTTTGTCTAGTGGTCTTGCCTAGTCTTTATCATTATACTGGAATTGTATAAAGGTCATCTATCAGTAAACTATATTTATGTGACTTTATAGTTCCTTGAGTCTAGGTTAAGTGACCGGATTGATCAACCAACCGTCCTCTGCGTTAGTGTCAGGTACTTTCTAGACACCTGGTGAATATATGGACCACCAGGCATAATGCAAGCATTACAAACGTGTAGTGTGGTGTCAAATAGGTCAGCAAGGACAAGAACTCTGATACCGAGCGGCTCCCAAGACACAGCAACAAGTGTGTGAAGTGTCAGCAGCACTCTGTACACACACACATACACACACACGAATACTCACCACAGAAAGGAAAGGCTTCGGTCGTTTTGAGTTGGGAGAGAACCATTTTCAAGGGAAAGGGAACAGTGACCTATTGTGCTGAGCACAGGGGGGCTCATTGAAAACCTTTTCATACTTTCTTTGCTGTGTACGCACAGGGGCTACAGTCAGCGGCAAGGAGGCAGTATTGGTGCAGGTAGAGCCGACCAGGGTGGTACCATATTGTCCAGAGCTTGAGCTCCAGTAAGTGGCGGCGGAGCCGTCGGCCACGATGTTTGCGGAGCAGTCGCTTGCGCCTCTGACGCTCACCGTCCAGCCGTACAGGCCGCCGGGCGACGTGAGAACCTTGGCGCCGGCCTGGGTAAAGCCTGCATTGCACGTACAATATAAAGAACCCGGGATGTTAGTGCAAACCCCGTTGGCGCCACAGCCACCGTTGTCGGGGCGGCTGCACTCATCAATGTCGGGGGACGGCGTGACCGAGGGGCCGAGCGTCACACTGCCGGTGAGCGAGCTCGTGGGGCTGTTGGTGGAAGTGTTGCTGCGGCTGGAGTTCAGCGAAGGGGAGGGCGACGGCGTCGACTACTGTGTCGGCGTGAGGCTGACGGTAGGCGAACGTGTGGCGGAGGCGGTGAGGCTGGGGCTGGACGTCGGGATCGCGCTGGCGCTGCGGGTCGGGCTGGGGGTCGGGGTGTTGGTAAGAGAAAGGCTGGGCGACTGGCTGTGCAGCGCGCACACTAACAGACAGACTAGTTTGTGAGTAACGAGTGTGGTGTGTACTGCCAGGGTGCACAAGCATACGTCTACTTGTGTACAAGAGAACTCAGAAATGCTTTCCCCAAGCAAAGGGTGGGGGCGTCGACGGGGGGGAGAGGGTGAGTCAACTTCAACCTTGACTGATAGTTAGTGTGTTTGTGGGTTGGTTGTTGCGTTGTCGCACGTTGTGTTTGCCACAAGCATTGTACACAACGAACAAGACACAGGAAAATAGAACAAACACGACACCACACTTACACAAGTAACACACGACACTGCTCGTTTCATAACAATGAATGGCAACGCAAACACTGCGTGGTTAGGCTCTACAACGAGATCAACCGCTGCCATTCGTTTGGACATGTCTGAGGGAATAGACACCAACATTCCACCCGCCACGGGTGAAGGCTTCACAACTCCAGCAAGGGGAGGAGGCAGAGGGGAGGATGAACCAATCCCTCGCTCCCCATGGAGAGGAGCAGATAACGGACTCGTGATCCCTGCTCGAACGATTAAGACTAGGATGGTGTCTGAACCATACCGTCATCGTTCAGAGGGGTGGCCGAAAACCCCTCGATGAGAAGGATCATGGTGTTAAGTTAAACCATCACGACAACTCCGCAGTACTTTTCCCTCATCATAAGTACGAGGAGGAGGAATGGTTCAGATGCGTGTTTATTGAGGGGAAGGAGGGTGTTGTAGGACTTATGTATCAGCTACACCCCAGCTACACCCCAGCCTCACATTAAACGGCACCGTGACCATCTTTCATCTCATCGAGCTTTACAAAGCTCTAGCTATTGCAAGGGATACCCTGCTCGACGAAGCGTGGCAAATTAACCACCAAAAGTATCACGCTCTGGTGAATACTTTATTCGTTGACAAGTATAAGCAACCCACCCTCACCTTTGCATACACAACAGAGGAGGACAAAGAACATGCCACTGATCATGACATACGTTGGCCAAAGTCGGCTGGGCTGTTAGCCTTAGCTGCTGAACTCCAGGCTTGGACGTCGTAACGGCGCGAAACCTGGGGAATGCAGTCACCGTGTGGGACCTCACCCTATCGGAAACTAAAAGTTGGCGACAACACCTTCTCCCCCCAGGGGACAGTGGATCACAATCGTCACCGGTGCGTGATACCCTAAATGAGGTGCTCGACACACTCGAGGAGGGTACCCCTCCGTTCACATGGGTAGGTAAGATGGTTGTGAAGTTTAAATATTATAAATGGAACATGCGATTCGAAAGGTATGTCGTAGAAGGGAAGGCGATAGAGGAAAAAATCGGCCCCCATGCGGCCCTCAAGCTCTACTGGTAAAATTATTGTGCTATGTTTGAATTGCAGTTTTGTCTCCCCCACTTGTGCACCGTGTCGATGATGCGGTTGCATGCCAAAAGCATTGACAAATTGTTCAACTGTAAGTTGAATGCAAGTTCGCGGGCTTGAATTGCGACATCAGCGGTCGGCGCGCTTGACGGATGAGTCATCACGAAGAGTGATCGAACTCGAGTCATCATGTGCAACGTGCGAGGTGGTATACCTGCAAAGGTGGACGATCGCAGGAGTCTTCCTGTCGACGATGCTGAAGGGGACTCATTGCCTGTGGGTGGCGGGGATGGTGCAGCCGTCAAAGGAGAGCCACTCACCGTCGAAGGGGCAGGGGTTTGAGTCACAGTCGCCGTGCTGGCGTCGATGGGTCAGTTGACGAACCTGAACGCGACGTTGAGCTCGATGCTGGACTCGATGATGAGCTCGATGATGAGCTCGCAGGGGCCGGAGTCACAGTTGTTGCATTCCCGATTGTTGCAGTCACGAGGGCTCCACCTCGGTCCTCCTCGAAGGGGTTCGTGCCACCAGCGAACAAGGTCCGGTAAGCTTCTTCCGCAACGGAGAAGAGAGGGCTCAACGTGATGCGACTACCTTGCAATGTTGTACTTAGCGAGATGCGAGGCGTTGGGCGTACCAGTGTCGGTGTAGTGGGGGCTGAACCTGACGAACCAGTCGAGGTTGCCGTCTGCGTTGCAAAGGTCGGCATAGGTCCAAGAGTGCCAGTCATCGGTCGAAGTGGCGTCGCGAAGGCTGGTTCAGACATGAACAGTGCTCGACTGACCAGTGGGGCAGGTGGGCGTGCTGCCAAGATGGATGCGGGTCAAGACGGGGCAGATGTGTTGCTCCACTCGCTAGACTACCAGGGCGTGCAAACGGATCGACAGAGGTGGTTGGAGGTACCCTACTGATGGGGGCCAATGTTGTTGCACCTACGGACAACGCAACTGGGTTAAAGGCCAACGCTGGAGTGACTACAGGGGACGATGTTGCAGGAGATGATGGCGCAGCTGGGGTGGTGGGGATCGTCGATGGGTGAATCGGCGGTGCAGGTCCCAAAGGAATACTTTCAAAGGTTGCTGCTGGAGTTGTAACAGTCAGGGTCGATGGGGGCACGGTAACAGGAGTGCTTGCAGGGGTTGGAAATACCAATCCAGAAAGTGATCCAGGTGTCCCAGGCATCGAAGTCGTAATTGGCAAATGGTTAATAAATTCCTCTAGAGGAATGAGAGTACCCAATTGATTCCAGAGAGCTTCATGTTGAGCTGCAGAGCCTGTAGGTCCAAGGTACTCCTGGTAGATGTCGTGTGCTGTTATGTTCGGATTACACATCAACTTTAGGAGGGTGTCGGTACTAATGGTAAATGAAGCAAATTAGTTTGCTTATCTTTTACTGCTTTAAGTAAAACATTTCGATATTCACCTTGAATAATTAGTAAATAAATCTTCTTTGAACTGCGTTGATTGCGTCCGCGAGAGGTCCGTAGTGAGAGGAGTTGACTTCCCTTCCTCTACTTCCTTCAGGAATTTCTTCTCGGAGGGCAGAAGACCATTGTATACTCCCAGGATGGTGAATAGGTCCAAGCATTAAATTTTCCTTTTGTGCTCCCGAAGACGCGACAGGGGATCGTCGTGGCGTGAGTTGGCAAACATTCCACGTCACCAGGGGTAGGTCAGGCATTGTGTGTACACTTGTAGAGCACGATGAGCGGCAGAGAGGATGATCTTGCTGGGTGATAAGGGGTGACCCTAACACAAACAAAACCAGACAAATACAATGTTGGTTGAATACATAGAGTGTGGAAGAGCAGAGAGACGACACAAAAATGCAAAGACAGGTGAACGATCTGTCTCACATATGTGCTTTTTGATGATCTCTGATCTCCCACGTTCGTTGAGTAGTACCTTCCTTGTAGGAGGTGCTTTCAAATCGATCTGTCGACAGAGCACACAAAACTCGTGTGTGCAGTTCCCACTTGAAAGGAAAATTCGAATTGTGAGTTTGGATACAACCCCAAGGGATAAATACACAACGAACTCTTATTAAAAGTCTCTATGGCTGCAAAAAGTCTTAACTCCTGAGAGTAGGTGAAATACCAGTAAATAGCTGAGAGGTCACTTCGTTTATTTACGTAGATTTCTACTTGTTTGCAGACTTTGGTTGCAAAGTACGAACACGTTGAACGTAGATTTGTGGGTTTGCTAGCTTTTGCGTTGC
>WBZZ01005142.1:17500-34710 GCA_019918135.1 Paulinella micropora
CCCGCTTCGCTTGCGGTTTATCGGAGAGGGTGTCCGTGAGCAGAACTCCCAGGTATTTGTAGTGGTCGGTGACGTTGAGAACCTTGCCCCGGAACCTCACGCATGGGGGCGACTTTTTTGACTTGGCGTGCCCGTATATCGGCATGACTTCCGTCTTGCCCGGTTTCAGGTTGATTTCAAGCCGATAGTCCTCCACGAATGTCGCCACGACATTTACAATCTGTTGAAGCTCCGTGACACTATGCGCAATTACCGCAACGTCGTCGGCGTAAAGCAGGGTCCGTATGTCTTCGATGCGGTTGAGGTCCTCGATCTCCAACTCTTTCGCGATTCGGACCGTTAGCTCATCCATGAAGACGTTGAACAGCGACGGTGACAACGGCGACCCTTGCTGAACTCCCATCTCTTCCAGCACTTCACCAGTGAGTTCGCCATCGACTAGCACTCGCGATGACGTTCTTCGGTAAAAACGCCGCAGAATGCGATAGAACTTGCCCTGTACCCCCATCTGGGTTAGCCTCTGAAACAACCCGGCCCGCCAAACCGTAGGGAATGCCTTTCTCAGATCCACGAACAAAACGAAAGAACGGAGGCCAGCTTGTTGTCTAAGGCGCAGACGCTCCTTAAGGACAAAAATCTGGTCCCCCGTACTACGTTTTGGCCGGAACCCACCCTGCTCTGGGCGAAGCCTGCCCGGCTGATCGATGAAAGCCGTAAGCCTCGCCGCCATAAGGGACAGATACATCTTACCCAGACAGCTCAGAATCGCGATGTCTCTCCAATTTTCCGGATCGGTTGGGTCGCCTCCTTTTGGGATGTTGACGATAATCGCTTTGCCCCAGTCGCTGGGGGTGTATTCGCACGATTTCAACCAGTTGAAGAAGCGCACCAGAAAGCTCACAATCCGCGTGCCTCCGTACTTGAGCATCTCGATCTTATCCGGTGAGCACGCTTTGTGATTCTGGAGATTTTCCTGGCAGAGCTCCACTTCCAGCTCGGTGTAATCATAGTCCAGCGGGCCCGTCTCAGTCCGGATCTCCTCGGCTTGCGCCATGGCCTCGAATTGGTCGCGCAGGTTGTCGTTATACTGGAAGGTTTCGCGGGCCTTCCGCTCGGGCTCAATCCGCGCTGCTTCCTCATCAGAACCGACTTCCTCTACACATGCATCCTCCAAAAACTGGTTTTCTTTGGGGACCACCATACGTCGGCGGCATTCTTCCCATTCTTGTAGTTTTTCCCGGAGTGTGCATGCCAGAGTGCCATCGGGCTTCCGAACAGGAGCAGAAGCTTTGGACCGCCGAACCCCGCCCAAACGCTTTGACAGCTTCCAGTACGTGGCCATGGTAGCGCTCCTGAAGTTGGCAGCGGTGTCATTCTGGACCCGCTTCCACGCTTGCTCCTTCTTCTCCTTGCATAACCTTCTGACCGCCTTCCTCGCTTCTTTATATCTTTGCCAGGCCTCTCGGTTGGCCTCATTCCTTCGCCAGAGGCCGTATGCCTCTCTCCGTCGCGCAATCGCTTCCCTAAGACTCTCATCAAACCATGCATTAGTAAACCCTGGCCTAATCACCCGAACTCCCAAGACCTTCACGGCTGCGCCCGTGAAAGCTCGGACCACTAAGCTAGCGACCCTATCTACCTCCTGCTGAAGCTCATCCGGGTCCTCCACTGCTGATAGATCTGGGAGGCCATCTGGCAACAGCCCCGATATACCAGCTGCAAAGGTCTCGTCGTACTTCAACCTAAGCTTAGACAGCTCACTCTCCTTACCCTCAACTACCCTGCCTATCAAGCGCTCTGCCTTGAATGCTTTGTAGCTCTTTACCTGCTTTTTGGGGGGTGGCTGTCCCCCCCCGACCAGTTCCGCCCACACAGCTTTGTGGTCGGTATCAAGGTCTACCTCGTCGACGCCGAAGCTCGCCTCCTCCGCCAGCTCGGAAGAGACGCAGATGTAATCCAGTAGATGCCTTCGTCCACCTACATTTTCCTGCCTAGACCACCAATATTTGTCCCCCCGTGGTTGCGAAAACCCACTGAGATTGCGCAACCCCGTGGCAACAAGCATCGCAGCCAGCAACTCACCATTCTCACTCCTAACCCCTCTACCCCTCCCATCTATCTCGCCAAAGAGGCCCACCACTCCCTCCTCCCGCGCTATTCTGGCGGGCCCCAGCTTAGCATTAGCATCACCAACCGTAACCACATGACCTTTGGTGGCGAAGTAGGAGACGGCCGCCTGCCACGCCTCATAGGCTGCAATAGATTCCTCACGTTGATTTTCTTGGGGGAAGTAGCCGTTGCCGACGAACACATCCGACGCCGTCGCGCTCCCAGACGACAGCCTCACCCACAATTGCTGTGGGTGTGGAACAGGCGCCTGTACAATGGTAGCGCACGGTGCCAGATAGTTGGCCACCAACGTCAAGACTCCCCCCAAGAGACGCGAGCCCGCACCAGTTGCAGCCGCTTTGCCGAGGACTGCGAAGCCGTCGACTTGGAGCTTCTCCATCTTCTGCGACGATAGGTTGTGCTCCTGGACTCCGACGATCACCCAGCCTCGCTCCTTGTAGTGCTCCGGCCATTCCCCAAAGCCTGGGCTATCCGCACCCACTTTGCCTTGCCAATTATGTGAGGCCACCCTCAGTGGGAAGCCTTTCACAAATTGGGAAGAACGAAGCTGATGCCGATGCCTGCGCTTCGGTTGAGCCCGCCTGGAGCCCTCCGCCACCCTCCACGGCCCATCCTGCACCCTCCGCCCCAGCTCCTCCAGCTCCCGCATCCCGCCCCACTCCGCCAAGGGAGATTCACCGCTTGAGGCTTCGCCCTGGGGCTCGTCGACTTCCACGTCGAGCACCCAGTAGCCAAATCCCTGCTTGCGAAGCTCCCTCTGCATCTCTACATACTGGGCACCCCCCCGTGCAGCCCGCTGCTTCTCTCTTTCCCGGAAAGTCCTACCCGTCGCAACGTGAACCTTTCCCGTGAAGAACTTACGCTCCCGCAGCAGCCGCACCATCTTCTCCGCCTCCTCACAAGACGCACATTTAATCCGCAAATGTCGCCCACTACCTCTGCCCGCGAATTCCACCTCGACTTCCACGAGACCGAGAATTCGGAGCTCTCGCGCCATGACCACTGTCTGAGAGACATGCGATAGCCCCCATACTATGCAACATCTACGCGAGCACTCGACCACCCCACCCCGGCCGAGTAGCCATCGCCACCCGCAGGCGCACTCCCACGGGGAACGTCTAAACCTGAAGGATTACCGCCTTGACCCATAGGGCCAGCACTAGCGGCCGCGCTCTTCGCATAAGAACCTGACATAAGTGGTATGGGACCCCGGTGCCGCATTGATCGAGTTGTAAACTCGATAAATGAGGACCCAGGTGGGGTTATTTAAAGCTCAACCCTTAAAAAGCATACGTGTACGTATTTATAGGAATACACACAAACACTCACCTGCATCCGTAACCAGGCACGAGGCAGACCCGCTGTGCATCATCGAGGTAGGTGTCGTGGCAAACCACCCTGCGTCCGATAAACGCTGCAAGTGAGTCATCTACCGAGAGCACAGAGTGACAGGCCCGTGCACGTGTACCCACCACCCCATAACCCTCCGCCAGAGCAACCCCATGGCATCCGCAGGATGAGCACGAAGAGTGCTGAGAGAGAGGGTGAGCCAGGAGCCCCGCTCCGGTCCGTCGTTACTTTGGTCATTTAGTCGTTTCAAGGCTTGTGGTAAGGTGTAGGGCCTCTCGCCTTCGTACAAACTCCGACCGACAGTAGTTTGGTTGACCATCCTTCGCGGTGACCCTCTGAACACAACCCCCTCCCCCAGTGCCCACCCCTTGTGATTCCAGAGGCCACCCCGAGCCAAGAACCATGAGTATGATGAGCAACTCACATGAGTTACTCTCAGTAATTGGGACCCGTCTCATAAATCAATGGAACGCTTATCGTGCGCCCCTCATAGGCTCAGCCCGCCCATGTGAAAGCTAGGCCTCGCCCAAAGCAAAGCAAAGCAAAGCAACAACAACAACAAAAAAAAAAAAAAAAAAAAAAAAAAAAAAAAAAAAAAAAAAAAAAAAAGAAAAAAAAAGAGAGAGAGAGAGAGAGAGAGAGAGAGAGAGAGAGAGAGAGCGAGAGCGAGGCCGCCGTGGCTCGCCCGCAATCCAGCTGGGTGCACCTCGTCACAACCACTCATCGGCGTGAGCTCATAGCTGTGTGCGACATAGGTACAAGAGCAAGAGGAGAAACGTGTGCCAGCGTGGATGTGTGGGTGAGGCAGTGCGGTGAGGCAAAGCAGCGATGCCAGTCGAATCCCTGGAGACGGAACCTAGCATCAAAAACATCGTATAAGTCTACCCCAGGCCTCCATCCACCGAGTGGTGAGCTCGATAAAAGAAGACCCGAGTGGGGTTATTTAAAGCTCAACCCTTAAAAAAGCATAAACATGTACGCCGCCAGGAACCCAACAACAATAACATAGCAGCCAGGAACCCAACAACAATAACATAGCAGCCAGGAACCCAACAACAATAACATAGCTTCCGTAACCAGCCTTCAGGAACCCGCCTCAGTTACCCGCCCCCGTAACCAGGTCAGAGACGTGACCTACTATGCATCATTGAGGTGTCGTGGCAAGCCACCCTGCGTCCGATAGAAGCTACAAAAGATTCACCTACCGAGAACACTAAGTGACAGGCCCGGTCACATGCACCCAACACGTCCCGACCCTCCGCCAGAGCATCCCCATGGCATCCGCAAAGTGAGCACGAGGGGTTCTGGGAGAGAGGGTGAGTCAGGAGCCCCGCGTCCAGGCAGTCGCTACTGTGGCAGTTGAGTGATTTCAAGGCTTGTGGAAATGTGTGGAGCCTGTCGCCTTCATTCCCACTCATACCGACAGTAGTTTAGTTAACCAACCTGTCCAGTGACCCACTGAGCCCAACCCCCTCCCTCAGATAACCCCCACCCCCCGCACCCCGAGTGATACCAGGGGCCACCCCGAGCCAAGAGCCGTGAGCGTGGTGAGAGAGCTTCTCTCAGTAAAAGTTTCCGTCTCATGAATCAGTGGAGCACTGATTATGTACCCCTCATAACAAGCTGCCAACGGCCCCAACCCCGCCGTGTGGCGGTGACACCCAACCATGTATTGGTGCCCCCCAAAATAATAATAATAATAATAATAATAATAATAATAATAATATATATATATATTGATCTGTCATGGCTGAGCCCGAGGGCCATGCGCCTCCATCCCTCGACCCAACAGGGACTACAGTGAGTATGTTGGGGAGGGAAGAGCTAACCATCCTGCATAGAAGGCCCCAAAAGGAAGTCCCTACTACCCGCACAGTGTCGGGTACCTTGCAGGAAATCAACTACAAATGATTGATCTTCCCCGCGTGAGAGCTCCACGAGACTGGGTAGGTCCCGCATGGAGGTACTCACAGGGGTAGCAGACATTTCATGCGGTCTGCCAGCGCATGAGGACGTTTTGTGGTAAGTGTCTGGGACGCCTCGAAACCCGTCACCACCCCTAGATCACGGAATGTAAATACCCCTTTGATCCCACGTGGTGTATGTTTTATAAAAAACAACACAACGACATGGCCTCGGAACCAACGCAACAACATAGCCTCGGAACCCACATCGACATAGCCTCGGAACCCACACAACAACAGAGCCTCGGAACCAACACAACAACATAGCCTCGGAACCAACACAACAACATAGCCTCGGAGCCAACACAACGACATAGCCTCGAAACCAGTGGGAAGAGGCCCAACCACCTCCTCTTCCCGTGGGGTGCCATACTGTGCACCCCTCCATAATAATAATAATAATAATAATAATAATAGTGCTTCTCTGTCAATGGCTGATGCATTTCTGCACATGCGCCTCCATCGTCTCACCCGTGAGGGGAGTACGAAGAATTGACGATAAGCTCTAATGACACCCCCGCAAGGGCAGTTCCAACACTTCCAGACGGGCCGGTATGTTCAATGAAAATACTGGTCCAGACGGATCGGTATGTTCAATGAAAATACTGGTGGCACCGATGGGAATCGAACTGGCGACAGGGCCCAGATGGTATTACTTGACCACTGGGCTATCACGGTGTCCAATAATAATAATAATAATAGGCTTCCTCAGACTATAGCATCAGATCCAGATCCTGGACATGTGCCTCCATTAATAATAATAATAATAATAATAATAATAATAATAGTGCCTCTCTGTCAATGGCTGATGCATTTCTGCACATGCGCCTCCATCGTCTCACCCGTGAGGGGAGTACGAAGAATTGACGATAAGCTCTAATGACACCCCCGCAAGGGCAGTTCCAACACTTCCAGACGGGCCGGTATGTTCAATGAAAATACTGGTCCAGAAATAGACCGGTATGTTCAATGAAAATACTGGTGGCACCGACGGGAATCGAACTGGCGACAGGGCTCAGATGGTAGAACTTGACCACTGGGCTATCACGGTGTCCAAAATAATAATAATAATAATAATAATAATAATAATAATAATAATAATAATAGTGCTTCTCTGTCAATGGCTGATGCATTTCTGCACATGCGCCTCCATCGTCTCACCCGTGAGGGGAGTACAAAGAATTGACGATAAGCTCTAATGACACCCCCGCAAGGGCAGTTCCAACACTTCCAGACGGGCCGGTAAGTTCAATGAAAATACTGGTCCAGACGGATCGGTATGTTCAATGAAAATACTGGTGGCACCGACGGGAATCGAACTGGCGACAGGGCTCAGATGGTAGAACTTGACCACTGGGCTATCACGGTGTCAATAATAATAATAATAATAATAATAATAATAATAATAATAATAATAATAATAATAATAATAATAATAATAATAATAATAATAGTGTATCTCCTGCCAATTGCTGAGCCAAAAGGCCATGTGCATCCAGTCCTCCATTCCATAAGGAAAGTCTCCACACCAATCGGTGGAATAAAGGAAGTGACGGCATAGAACATTACTCTAGGAGCTTTATACCAATCAGCAATAATAATAATAATAATAATAATAATAATAATACTATATCTGAGGCGTACTGATGCAGCTAATGGCATATCCTCAACGGACATAAGCCTCCAATACCCTTGTTCGAGGTCCTCCACCCCCCCGTGTTAGTCTCTCGCCTGATGATCGGGGCCACCGATGGAGCTCCTGAGGGCAAGACTGCACTAAGCCGAGGTTATTCCGCAGTCCCAGCAACCTCTTGCAAGACGTCACCGAATGTGCAAGTGCATACACCAAGCGCGGTTGCTAGAGCTGCCTCGAAACCCCACCCATAACAATCTGTGTCTGCTGGGTCCTGGGCTATCAACCAGCATATGCGGAGTTTAAGATCTTTTACGCGCGCAACGACCCTCCTCCCCAGCATCTACCACCAAAGGGTTATGAGTTGGCGTCACAGTTTAACGCCTTGAGGCCATTGGGCTGGAACTCTGTTTAGCAAGTGTGACTAGGTTTTCTCATCGGGATTTCCCTCAAATATGTCACAGTCAACACTCCAAGGCAGATTTACTATATCTGAGGCGTACTGATGCAGCTAATGGCATATCCTCAACGGACATAAGCCTCCAATACCCTTGTTCGAGGTCCTCCACCCCCCCGTGTCAGTCTCTCGCCTGATGATCGGGGCCACCGATGGAGCTCCTGAGGGCAAGACTGCACTAAGCCGAGGTTATTCCGCAGTCCCAGCAACCTCTTGCAAGACGTCACCGAATGTGCAAGTGCATACACCAAGCGCGGTTGCTAGAGCTGCCTCGAAACCCCACCCATAACAATCTGTGTCTGCTGGGTCCTGGGCTATCAACCAGCATATGCGGAGTTTAAGATCTTTTACGCGCGCAACGACCCTCCTCCCCAGCATCTACCACCAAAGGGTTATGAGTTGGCGTCACAGTTTAACGCCTTGAGGCCATTGGGCTGAATAATAATAATAATAATAATAATAATAATAATAATAATAGTAATAATAATTTTACTTATCTGCTTGTCTCTTGATCTTTATTTGTCACATCGCTTTCTCCTGATAATTATTTATGATTGTTGATGATTGCTGTTTGCTGTTCGATAGTTGTTTGATGATTGTTGATGATTGTTGATGATTGTTGATGATTGTTGATGATTGTTGATAGTTGACTGTTGATCATTATTGATAGTGGTTTGATGATTAATAGTTTAATTATTGTTGATGATTGTTGATGCTTATTGATGATTATTGATTATTGCTGATAGTTGTTTGAGGATTGTTGATGATTGTTGATGATTATTGATAGTTATGTGAAGGTTGTTGATGATTGTTGATGATTGTTGATGATTGTTGATGATTGTTGATGATTGCTGATGATTGCTGATGATTGTTGATGATTGTTGATGACTCGTTACGACTGACGATGACTGTTGATGATTGTTGATGATTGTTAATGATTGTTGAGGATTGTTGATGATTGTTGATGATTGTTGATGATTGTTTGATGCTTGTTTGTTGATTGTTTGATGACCTTGATGATCGTTGATCATTGTTGACTGCTGATGACTGCTGATGAAATTTTCTGATCGCTGATGATGATTGATGATGATTGTTGTTGGTTGTTGATGACTGATAACGATTGTTGTTGATTGTTGATTATTGTTGATTATTGTGGATGAATGCTGATACTGGTTGATTATTTTTTGCCAGCTCTTGATGATTACTTGCCAGCTCTTGATGATTATTGATTATTATGAATAGTTTATATTTTTTGAAGATTGTTGGTAATTATTGATGATTGTGATGATTGTTGTTGATAGGTAATGACTATTGATGATCTTTCATGATCTTTGATGTTTGATGATTGCTGATTGTGGTTGCTTGTTCAATGGTTGTTGATGTTTGCTGATGTTTGATGATGATTGTTGATGATTGTTCATCACTGTCTGATGATTATTTGTTGATGGTTGATTATTGTTGATCTCTCTCTGATGATTGTTTGATAATTATGATTGTTGATGATTGTTGATTGTTGATTGTTGCTGATGATTGTTGATGATTGTTCATGATTGTTCATGATTGTTGATGACTGTTGATGACTGTTGATGATTGTTGATGAATGTTGACATTGTCTGATGATTATTATTAATTATTGATTCTTGAAAGTTATTGATGATTGTTGATGATTTTGTTGATGATTATTTATGAATGATGATGATTGATGATGATTGTCGATGATTGTCGATGATTGTTGATGATTGTTGATTATTGTTGATGATTGTTGTGATTGTTCATAATTGTTAATGATTGTTTCATGATTGTTTCATGATTGTTGACGGTTGTTGTTGGTTGTTGATTGCTGATGATTGTTGATGATTGTTGTTGATCGTCCGATGGTTCTTTTGATAGTTGTTTGATGATTGGTGATGACTGGTGTTGATTTGTGATGATAATTGATGATTGTTGACGAGTTGATGACTATTGATCGTTATGTGATGATTGTTGATGACTATTGTTGATTATTGTTGGATTGTTGATGATTGTTGATGATTGTTGATGATTGTTGATGCCTGTTTGATGATTGTTTGAAGATGATTGAGTCTTGATTGTTTGATGATTGTTTGATGATTGTTGATGGTTGTTGATGATTGTTGATGATTGTTGATGATTGTTGATGATTGTTGATGAGTCTTTGATGATTGTTGATGATTGTTGATTTGTTGATGATCGTTGATCATCGTTGATGATCGTTGATGATCGTTGATGATTGCAGATGGCTGTTGATGATTGTCGGTTACTGATTGATACTGATCATGATCGTTGTTGTTTGTTGTTATTTGTTGTTGATTATTGTATGTCCACGGTTTGATGTTGGTTTGTTGTTAGCTAATTGTTGATGTTTGTTTGCTATTGATTGTAGTTTGACTGCTGCTGATTCCATCTACTGCTGCTAGCCCCCGTATATTGTTGCTACTTTTACTCCTGCATAAAGACTTGCTTCCTCTGCGTCTGTCTTTGCAATACCCGTGGGAAGGTAAGGCTACCTTTAATAGGAAAGCAGTTCCCTTTCGGAAAACTATCCTAAAGAAGTTATTGATTTATGGTATCCTTCCCGCGGCCGGTGCCACCTTTTTCACCCTCAGAAAAGCTCGTCTTTTTCGTGAATTTTGTTGCATGTTTCTTGTCTACTTTGTCAACTAGAACGGCTCCTTGCTGCAGCGTTTTCCTTTGGTTTTTGTGCGCTTTTTGACTTGCTAAGGTAACATCTTCTATATCAATTGTATTTTTGTTTTGTATAGCTCATTTTTGCTTCAGTTTCAATGTCTGTACTACTGAAAATGCCGCGCTTTGCATGTTTGATGTTTTTTCTTGCTCTGCTACTCTACTTCCGTACTTTTCTATTTACATCTGTTGTAGCTGTGTGTCCCGCATTTTGTTTTTGGTTTCCATCTTTAGGCATGTTGTACCTAGCGAGTAGCGCATGCTGCTGGGCGCCTCCTATACACTGCTTAACCTAGTTAACATGCTACTTGCTGCATTAGGCTTCTTCATTCTTCTTGTATTGTTATTCATTATTCTCGCTGCTGTTTATCCTGTCTGTATGTTTCCTGTCTAATATACACATCGCTCACCCTAGTCGGGTGATAAAAACATACATTAAAACAGAACAAAACAAAACTATGTCATTCTACCATCTCTTGTCCTTTGACTTGTCCTTGTTGTAATTCGTCAGAATCCGGTGAGCCTTTTCTGTACATTTAACCCTTTCTTTGTTGCCTAAATGACTAGATATGATTTTTTTTTTAATGAACACAATGAATACATATTTAATAATAACAAACTTTTAACATGATTTTTTTACTTCTACTACTACTACTACGACTACTACTACTACTACTACTACTACTACTACTACTACTACTACTACTACTACTACTACTACTACTACTACTACTACTACTTACTACTACTACTACTACTACTACTACTATCGTTAGCTCAAGAGCTATTGATTTCACTAGATGGTGACTACTACTACTACTACTTACTACTACTACTACTACTACTACTACTACTACTACTACTACTACCACTACTACTACTACTACTACTACTACTACTACTACTACTACTACTTCTACTACTTCTACTACTACTACTACTATTACTACTTCTACTACTACTTCTACTACTACTACTACTACTACTACTACTACTACTACTACTACTGCTACTGCTACTACTACTACTACTACTACTACTACTTCTCTAGGCCTTCGGTTTAATGAAGTTAAGTTTAACTTCTGATTATCCATACAAATCGTTAGTTCAAGAGCTATTGATTAAACTAGATGGTGACCCTAATCATGATTATTATAGTAATAATAATAATTATTAAAATAGAGAAAATAAAGATAATAAAGATAATAATAAAATATAATAGTAAAGTAATAGTGCTTCTGTCAATGGCTGATGCAAATCTGCACATGCGCCTCCATCGTCTCACCCGTGAGGGGAGTACGAAGAATTGACGATAGGCTCTAATGACACCCCCGCACGGGCAGTTCCAACACTTGGAGACGGACCGGTATGTTCAATGAAAATACTGGTGGCACCGACGGGAATCGAACTGGCGACAGGGCCCAGATGGTAGAACTTGACCACTGGGCTATCACGGTGTCCAAATAATAATAATAATAATAATAATAATAATAATAATAATAATAGTGCTTCTCTGTCAATGGCTGATGCAAATCTGCACATGCGCCTCCATCGTCTCACCCGTGAGGGTAGTACGAAGAATTGACGATAGGCTCTAATGACACCCCCGCAAGGGCAGTTCCAACACTTCCAGACGGACCGGTATGTTCAATGAAAATACTGGTGGCACCGACTGGAATCGAACTGGCGACAGGGCCCAGATGGTAGAACTTGACCACTGGGCTATCACGGTGTCCATAATAATAATAATAATAATAATAATAATAGTGCTTCTCTGTCAATGGCTGATGCATTTCTGCACATGCGCCTCCATCGTCTCACCCGTGAGGGGAGTACGAAGAATTGACGATAAGCTTTAATGACACCCCCGCAAGGGCAGTTCCAACACTTCCAGACGGGCCGGTATGTTCAATGAAAATACTGGTCCAGAAATAGACCGGTATGTTCAATGAAAATACTGGTGGCACCGACGGGAATCGAACTGGCGACAGGGCCCAGATGGTAGAACTTGACCACTGGGCTATCACGGTGTCCATAATAATAATAATAATAATAATAATAATAATAATAATAATAATAATAATAATAATAATAATAATAATAATAATAATATATATATATATTGATCTGTCATGGCTGAGCCCGAGGGCCATGCGCCTCCATCCCTCGACCCAACAGGGACTACAGTGAGTATGTTGGGGAGGGAAGAGTGACTCTAACCATCCTGCATAGAAGGCCCCAAAAGGAAGTCCCTACTACCCGCACAGTGTCGGGTACCTTGCAGGAAATCAACTACAAATGATTGATCTTCCCCGCGTGAGAGCTCCACGAGACTGGGTAGGTCCCGCATGGAGGTACTCACAGGGGTAGCAGACATTTCATGCGGTCTGCCAGCGCATGAGGACGTTTTGTGGTAAGTATCTGGGACGCCTCGAAACCCGTCACCACCCCTAGATCGCGGAATGTAAATACCCCTTTGATCCCACGTGGTGTATGTCTTATAAAAAACAACACAACGACATGGCCTCGGAACCAACACAACAACATAGCCTCGGAACCCACATCGACATAGCCACACAACAACAGAGCCTCGGAACCAACACAACTACATAGCCTCGGAACCAACACAACTACATAGCCTCGGAACCAACACAACAACATAGCCTCGGAGCCAACACAACGACATAGCCTCGAAACAAGTGGGGAAGAGGCCCAACCACCTCCTCTTCCCTTGGGGTGCCATACTGTGCACCCCTCCATAATAATAATAATAATAATAATAATAATAATAATAATAATAATAATAATAATAATAATAATAATAATAGTGCTTCTCTGTCAATGGCTGATGCATTTCTGCACATGCGCCTCCATCGTCTCACCCGTGAGGGGAGTACGAAGAATTGACGATAAGCTCTAATGACACCCCCGCAAGGGCAGTTCAATAATAATAATAATAATAATAATAGTGCTTCTCTGTCAATGGCTGATGCATTTCTGCACATGCGCCTCCATCGTCTCACCCGTGAGGGGAGTACGAAGAATTGACGATAAGCTCTAATGACACCCCCGCAAGGGCAGTTCCAACACTTCCAGACGGACCGGTATGTTCAATGAAAATACTGGTCCAGACGGAGCGGTATGTTCAATGAAAATACTGGTGGCACCGACGGGAATCGAACTGGCGACAGGGCCCAGATGGTATTACTTGACCACTGGGCTATCACGGTGTCCATAATAATAATAATAATAATAATAATAATAAGGAAAATGGTATAGGATAGAGCTATGGGAGGGGGAAAAAAAGGAGTGTTTGTGTGTGTGTGTGTTGGGGGGAGGGGGGAAGGGGAAAGAAGGAAGGAAGATATGATAGGTAGGAAAAGGCAATGCTCAACAGCTAGGAACATTAACGTAAGGGAGCGTTTAAGGTTTCTTCCATTGAGACCGATTTGGTAAAAAGCTAGACAATCTTTATATATATATATATATATATGATCATTTATGTGTGTCGGACCTGTCTATTCATCTATCAAATACAAGCACAGGAAAAAGGTAAAAAACATACATATGCTAACAGAAATGAGACACATGTTTCATAAAAAACATACATATGGTTCCCAAAATATAGCAAACAGAACAATGTAAGACGAATTTGGACAAAGTAACGACAAAAAGGATATTTTATTGCCATAAAATATATATAAACTTCGTTTATATCATTTTTGTCGTTATTTTGTCCAAATTCGTCTTACATTGCTCTGTTTGCTATATTTTGGAAACATACGTATGTTTTTTATGAAACATGTGTGTCATTTCTGTTAACATATGTATGTTTTTTACCTTTTTTCTGTGCTTGTATTTGATATATAAATAGACAGGTCCGACACACATAAATGATCATGCGCGGAAAGTTGGCCAACTAATGCAGTAGTCAACTTTTCCAGAGGTGGGAAAACATGATCCCTTTCCTCATCTTTCTCGTCTGTGGTGTTGCTAGTATTTTGTCCATATCATTTTGCTGATATGGTCAATATTTAAGAGATATTAAAAATTCAATATTAGGATCTATTTTTTTATTCTGGTTTTATTGTTGAATCTTTGGATTTTGCTTATAATATTCTTCTTTGTATGTATCTATTATTTTTTATTTATCTTATAATGTTCCCTTCGTTGTTTATTAATTTTATCTCTATTGCTTTCTACATATTTCTTCTGTTGTTCTTTGATTTTTTCTTTATTGTTCTTATAGTATTCCCTCCGTTGTTTATTCATTCTATCCCTATTTACATCTCTATATTTCTTTTGTCGTTCTTAATTTTCTTGTCATTTTTAAACCCATATCTTTCACTATATCGTTGTTGCTTTGGATCAGGAGCATTCAATATAAATCTCAATTCTGTAATGTCAGTGCTCATTGCTATATCCTATATACAACACATAGTATATGTTTAATACAGAATTCATTATATGAGCAAATGAAGGAGCAGGGGGAGACGAAATCGACGTTATTTTAATGTGTCCAACCTGTCCAACCTGTCCAACTAGTGTCCAACTCAATTTTTAGAAGGTTGGCCTCTTTTTGTTAATTAAATTTCAATATTTTTAATGTTTTTCTTCTTATTATTATCTATTTTTATAATATGTCCAGGTGTCCAACCTTTTATTCAATTTGGGAAAATTTTCCCGTCGCTTATAGTAGATTTTTAAATAGACCTTAAAAAATTTCTAAAAAAGAAACTCGGCCTCGGACATCTGGCCACTGATTATTACTAACACAGGTTTGTCTCTCCCTGTTGCTTATTATTAACAACAACTGGCCAATGTGGTTTTAACAATATTTATTGAGAATTATTGAGTTTGAATAAATTTACATTTAAATAATTAAATTATTATAATTATATACACTGCGGTATAATGCCGAGGACACCTCAATACACTAAGGAAGCCTGAGAAATAGTTCAACGAAGAAGGGAAAGTGCAAAAGCATTTTTGAAAGCTAATCCTAAAAATAGAGCACTGAAATGCTAGTGCATACTATTGCAAGAACCAAGAGAAGATAAAAATAGCACGGAAAGAAATTGTAATGCCCCCAACGATAGCTCGTAAAAAGTCGGTAATACAACCAAACACAGTCCTCAAGAATGAGAATGATGTCTCGTTGTATTAGCTCAGTGAAGCCAAAAAGGAAAACGGCAACAGACCAGGAATAAAATGGTATCAGGTCCAATCCGGACAAATAATACTGAAAAACAAGCTGGTGCACCTGTCACCAGGAAAAGGTATTTTTTACCGGCTATCCGGGGGGTGATGCCTACAGTACCCCCTCCCGATTTTATGACGGAAATAGCATTTTCGTCATACACCTTCTGATTTCTTTCTGCAAATAGTATGCGCTATGGAGTCATGCCACACAGCGCATCGACCCACGGATAGACGCTAAAAGACGATAAATATATCCTCATACGGCACGTCAAAGCGGATTCTCTAGCCTTTCTTGTAAATTTTGAACTCCTTCCCCTCAATTTTTTTTCCGGCAGTATGTCAAGAACAAACGTACAATTAATAAAAAAATACAAGCAACGTGGTGCTGTAGTACGATTCCCCCTTTGATCTCCTTCTTCTTCTTATCATTATCATTATTATTATTATTATTTACAGGGAGATCGTAAGTACATTGTCTTTTTTAATGACATACCCTTGTATAAGGCGGATATCCTATGATATAGTATTAGGGGGCCAGTCCTAATAGCTATATCCGAAGTCGAGGTGTATGTACCCGACCCTGCGATATACCGACACAAGTAGAGATTGACCGTGCTCAGGTACGACAGTATATAATCTATCGTAAAAAATAATTTAATGAAAGTTTCAGAGAACATTTCATTTTCGAGAACATCATCCCAGGACTTGGAAAGGGTCATACCCGGGAACACCATCGCTCAATACACTAGCGATCCCCGTATACGGTGTAGTATCATCGTCGATCGACCTTTCGCACTCGTATGTTGCGATCGAATGCCAAGTTATATCACTGAGTCTTTTTAATATTCATATTGATAACTGATGATGCATGATCAAATCATGATACGCCGTGGGCAATCAATCAGTTTATTTGAGACGCATAAAGAAAAATAGTTTCTTTGTCACTGCCTTCGTCGTCTGGCGCGGATTTCTTTGCCTGGTGGAGGACCACCAACAAAAGTCAGATCGAACTTTGACTGTTCGAGAATGTCCCAGATCTTATTAGGGATTCCGCCCAACGATAATTCAAAAGGGACATCAAGCACTCCTCTTGGCAGTGGCTGAATGGTCCACGCAGTGTAATCCTTGTCTCTGGGAGTAATTGTATCATCCCATGTCTCGAGACTTTTTGCGTCTTTATATACTGGCAGATAATGTCTTGCCTTTGGAACCTCAACCGGGTCCATACTTCTCCAGAACTGGAGTATCGGTTGTACTATCTTTGCGGCTGATGATGTTTTGAGTGTCCGTGTGACACGCATCTGTCGTGGGACCGCCACGACCCGCATCAAGTATAAGTCTGAGAGAGTGTCATCAGCGACATGTTGTTCCGCTGGTCTCATCAGATAGAAAACATTTTTCACCCATGCGATGGTTGCTATCGCATCGCCTTCCTTCCATCGCTCATGGACAATCTCAACGTTGCCCGCGTTTGGGTCAGTGTCCGTCCCTCCTCCTCCTGGTGGACGTCCTTTGATCTCATCGACCTCATCGCCTTCCTCGGTTGGTCGTTGACAAGATCATTCCGCGCTCTCCTTAGCTGCGCCTCTGTGATCTTCTCCTTCTTTCCGCTATGCTCTCGCGGAGACTTGGACTGAGTCCCCACCGCGCTTATGCGGTCAGTCTTCTCCTTGCTGTCCACCTCACTCTCCTCCTTCTCAGCTATCGGTGCCCGATAAGCATCGTCTTGGTCTATGCCAGCCTCCTTGTGGATGGGCGGCACCTCTTTGAA
>WBZZ01005143.1:0-7500 GCA_019918135.1 Paulinella micropora
AAAGACGTTCTGAGTTCCTGCGGAACCCATAACAACCATCGATCCTCCTCATTGGTATATACGCCATCTTTTCCCATATACCAAAGGAGTCCATCCTTTAGTACCAAGCACCGCTTGAGTTTCCTTATGTCAATGTCCTCGGGCCTTGCCTGTGGATTGAGCAGATGTTCTCTCAACTCCTTATACTCCGTACTTTCCTTTGTGAAAGTCCGAAAAGTTTCCACCGACGCCAGTCTGACTGCAGTGTCAGTTTCCAACTGGAATCGAACCTTTTCCGGATGTGCCTCCGGTAACTGAAAAAGATGTCCCTCCTTAACTTTTTCTTCATCCTCCAAGTTAAGGCACATCGGGCCCTTCGGTAACAAGACCGCGTTAAAGGCACCCTGCCTTCCTTCCATAACATCCTCCCCCTCTTTCCTATCCGCGGTCCTTGCTTCCGCCCATAGGATATCCTCACACGCCTCTCTCGCGATCGGCGAGTAACAGCATGCACATTTGTCTCGTGCCGCTACCTCGACTGCTTCCAACGCAGACACTTCCTCGCTGCGCGTGTCACGTTGATTGTTATTATGCGTGAACGGATGATACCAAAGCCCCGATGGCAACTTGGTGTCTTCCGCTCCCTGTTCCTCCCAAGCATGTAGATCCACATCATGACCCATGATTGCGAACACCGCCCCCGGCGTTCGAAATTCAAACTGTGCCATTCGCACCTCCTTGACCGTATTACGTCGCTGTAAATCATCAACGGCCTTATCCTTCTGTCCACTCTTGTCCTCATACCGAGAACAAAAATCAGGGACAACATTCCTTTTGCCCTTGATGTAATGAATGGTGAAGTCATACTCCGCCAATTCCAACTGCCACCTGGCCAACCTACCTGTATGATCTCCAGACATGAGCCATAGCAGGTTATGATGGTCCGTTCTAACCAAAATGTTAGGAGTACTCCACAGGTATTCCCGCAACCGCTGGAAAGCCCACACTATAGCGAGTGCTTCCCGCTGCCTTGTGCAGTATTCCTTTTCCGCCGGTATCAGCTGCCGGCTGATGAACATAACGGGCCGCAACTGCCCAATGGACTTGTCCATCTGTTGAAGCACCGCTCCTACCGCGTACGAAGACGCGTCAGTGTCGAGCACGAACTGTTCCTTCCAGTCAGGTAACATAAGAACTCGACCTCCCTGCCTTGGGTCTTTAGCGATCTCATCCTTGAGCTCCGCTATCACTCTCGTGACTTCCTCCGGCCATGGGTTGTCCCCGACCCCTTGCTTCAGGAATTTCCTGACCACCGCTACTCTTTCCGCAAACCCCGGAATGAATTCACCATAATACTGAGCCAGCGATATAAAGGAATGTAAGTCCGTCCGAGTCTTTGGCATCGGCATAGACGCTACATAGTTCCTCTTTTCATATGCAATCGCACACCGACCCTCTGAGATCTCATATCCCAGGTACTGTATCTTTCTTTGTGCGAAGTCACATTTCTGTGCATTCAAGCGCAATCCAAACGCGCTTATACGTCGCAAGACGTCCTGCACGTGTTCCACGTGTTTCTCCATACTCTCTGAATAAATGATAATATCATCTATGTAACAGAAAGCATAATCCTCAGTCGACCCAAGACGAACCACCGTCGCCTCATCGTCGTACTCCTTCCCAGCATCTTAGTCATAGCATGCTGAAATAGACCCGGAGAGCACTTAAGACCCATCGGTAATACCTTCCACACGTATGTAGTCATTCCAACCATAAACGCTGTGAGATACCGACATGACTCATTAAGAGGAATTTGCCAAAACCCGCTCTTAAGATCAAGCGTAGTATACACCTTCGCATGCTTGAGCCGGTTGATCCCCTTCCTGAGATCCGGTACCGGTGTCTCGATCTGCTTCAGAATCTTATTGATCCTATAGTAATTGATACACATACGTAAGGACCCATCCGGCTTGGGCGCCATACGCACAGGTGAAGACACCTCCGATAAGCGTGCCTCAATGATGTCCTTCTCCAAAAGCTCCTGAGTGATTTCCCGAGCCATCCGATCCTCGTGATAGCTCATACGTGACGGTCTCCTGTGACCCACCACGTCTTCACCCAGCTTCCGTCCAAAGTTAGCCTCGTAACCCCGAACAGAGCCCGCCTCAAGAGGCCCAAATACCTCCATATTATTCTCCAAGATACCCTTGAGGGCATCTCGCTCCTTCATAGTACCTTCCCAAGTACTATATTTCTCCGCAATAGCCTTTTCCGCGGCTATCCTAGCCTCCTCAATCTCCTTATGAGAGGCCTTACGTGATAACTGCGCCACATCCTCCATCGGAATAGGCCGCTCATCCTCACGTACCATCGTCCCATGGTACCTAGTTTCCTCCTTGCCTCTCCACTGGGCAAGCTGTGCCACATGATCTATGATAATGGCATATTGCATTGCATGCGTGCGGTGATATATACCCGATATCCAAGAGAAGGCTTGCTTTCTCACATCCGCCATCTCACGTTGCATTAACTTGGCCCCATAAGCCAACGCCTTCTCCTTCGTCCCCAATCGTAAAGCCAAGACCAGCTTATGGCCTCTATGTGGGATCGGGACCGGGTCATCAATAAGATGATCCTCTATATCCTGCCACCACATTTCCGTCCGAGTTCCCACTGGGATGACTATAGTGAAATCATCCACCGATAGCCTGTTTTTCAAGACCTCCTTAATGGCCTTGACTCCCTTAGGGAAAAACAAATTATCATCCCAGTGACTCTTCAAGAAGGCTTCTACGATCGGCTTAGGCTGCTTGACCGGCAGCTTATGTTGGGTAACATTCCAAACCACATGAGACGTCGTGGTCGAATGCACATCTATATAGACATGCTGATCACCGGCATCCTCCATGCCCGCAATCGTACCCCGCAACAATTCCGCTTTTGCTGCGTAGAGGTGTTCCAACCTCGCGTCTATCGCGGCCACTACCGCCTCCTCCTTTGCGGAATCCCTACAGTCCACGTTCACGACCCTCACGTCGCGTGGGTCCCTGTAGGCCCAGCCAAAGGTTGTGGTCATGACATATTCCGTCTCCTGTATCTTGTCGTCAGAATTGTCAGCAACCACACTTGCTTCCCCAGAGTCCCCCTACTCTACTGTGCATACATGGAAGAACGAGGCTGTTACAGGCTCCTGAATGTGGGGTGTGACCGAAGGCTCCGTGCCCTCGGACACCACCTTTGTCCACCCCCAGTCAGCGCGCATGACTGGTGAGACACTCACATCCAAATCGTGCGCTACCGCACATTGGCCTTCCCGCCGTAAAGGTTCATACGGTACTACCTCGTACCGCGGAGCCACCTCGGATCCACCGTACTGCACCACGTTCAGATCCGTATAAATCCGAGCGTGCATTCGTCTGAGGTTCCGCAGCCCCAACAGGAGACCACCAGCAAAGGCTGGGACGACCCAAAACAGATGAGAGAAAGACTTCCCGTCTTTCAAAAGGAACGTAAGCATGACTGACCCTGAGACCCCGGTCATGCCTCCCACTCCCTTGATCCTCAACCGACACGGCCGAAACCCGTGTCTAAACCATGGTTCCCTGCTCCATAGTTCAATAAATTCCTTCCCGAGTACATTCAGAGATGCCATTGTATCATTGCCCACAATGCATTCCTGCTGTACATCCTCAATAAAAATTTTAGTGAATAATAAAGGCAATTCAGCTTTCCCCGGGCCACACCCGTCCGCTGAAAGTGCTTCATAACCACCAAAATATTTACTATCAAGCGCCTCCGACGCTAACTCCACATTAAGCCGTGCCTTTATTCATCACCGGACATAGAGTGTCCCTGTGACTATCAAGGTCCTGAACCTGCTCATTCTGTCCATCCTGGCCTTCCAAGGCCACCGCGTCCGTAGCTTCCTGGACTCCCCGCGTTACCACGCGTGTCCTATCATCAAATCGCAGGTCATGAGTAACCATGTCGCCTTCGTGCCCGACAGGCAACTCACCCGACTTATTCTCCCTCCCGACCTCCGAGTCAGGCGCTGGGATTGCCTCCTGGGATCCCTGGCCCCGCACTTGCATTAATGCTTTGCACTGCACATTCACCAACATGTCCACTAGCGTTATACCAAACGCCATACCCTGGACTTGTTGCTGCGGAGGCATCTGCCCTCCGACGGTCCCCTGACCGCCTCCCATCGGCATACCAGGAGCAGGCAAGATTGGTGCTGGAGGGATGTAAGACTGTCCCCCATAAGCAACCACCTGCTGCTGTGGCTGCCCTTGGTAGAACTGCTGCTGCATCGGCTGCCCGTAGCCCACTGGTAACTGCTGCCCCGGAGCTGGACCCGCATAGTAAGCACCTGCTCCCGCCTGCTGCATATGCGATGAGGGAAAAGTTCCCGCACCCCCCCCCCCCATACACATTTGCATTAGGAAAAAGGGAACTACCCTGATTGCCGCCCCACTGCGGGCTCCGATTTGAGTTGGGACGTTCCCGTGAATCTGAACGCCCTCCCCGACGTCGCGGTGGAGATCGATCTCGGCTCCGCTCCGGTGACCTATCTCGATTCCGTGAATCGCGTCGTCCTCGGTCGTATCGCCACGAACATGCCCTCCTCGATCGTATCCTCGTCGATCTCGGGCTTCATCCCTCTCGTCGTAATGACGACCGCCCGATACATGAGTGACCTCATGATCACTACGACGATCTCTTGACCTTGAACGACTACGTCGGTTGTCAAGGTGCCCTCGATCCGACCGATCGCTCGAACTAGACGACGAGCTCGACGAAGAACTAGCAGCCGACCTTGCTGAGGACGCATCCGATGACCCCCGTCAATTCCATGAGGGGTCCACGGATTCATTCCCGTGCCTGCCCGGGATATCTCTTCCCATAGACGCCGGTGCGTCGCCGCCATCTGAAGTGAGAGGGTTCCATACCCTGAACTTTTCCCATTCACCCTTCAAATAAGGTGCCTCACCAGGATCCGTCCATCCCTTCTGATCGTATGCCTTCCGATCACGATCCTGAAGGTTCTTGAGCTCCTGCGAATACTTATTCGTATTCAACAAGCCATGGAAGGGACCCACTGGATAGTCGTAGCGTACCTTCCTCAAGACTTTCTTCTGCACCGAGTCATCCCAGCCTTCAGGATGAAAATTCTGGCAATTGCTCTTGCACATGGCTCCCGATTTGAGCCACAAGGCTCCCGCCTTCTTCATGCACAACGGCCTATGCACCCTGGGGTTGTAGTATGACCTCTGGAACCGTTGACGACCTTGCCCCGGCCCCCCTTGGGGTCTCTGACCATAGAACTGAGGTCCCCTGCGCGAGTACCCCTGGCCCCAATAAACTTCATCCCCGGGCTCGAATGGTCCCGCACCATCCCCTCCCCCCTGGTTCTGATTACCTTGAGTGGGAGTCCCTGACCTCGGACCCGACCACTTCCACTCATCGATGATGGTTTTCTGGACTCGACGCATGACTTTCCCCAACACGTCTTCATCCACGTTCCATATCTCCGGACTGGCCTCAGGGGTAGACTGTCCAGTACCCTTGAGGAGGTATTCCCATACCTCTGTGTCCGTCTGAATCTCTTTCGCCATCTTAATAAAGACTTGATTGTTCAGATTGAACAATGCCACAGCCGTCAATTTGAAGGCTTCTGCAGGTGTGAGCATAATCACCGTGTCCATTATCCTCTGGAACATGTAGTGGAGTACAGGCTTCTTATTCACCATCCACTTGACCTCCGCCTGCAGCTGACTGACCTCCTGTGACTTAGAGGCAAAAACATGGTAGCCCATCTTCTCTGCGAGCATTAGACCAATACTATCGACACACATGGCGTCGAACCGAGTAGACTGCAGCTTTCCCCAAAAAGCTGCCCACACCTCGCTTTGCATAAGCCATTCGTTGTCCACCGATGACTGACAACGAAAGAACCTATCAGCCACTATGGCCACATCCTCAGGCGTATAAATGTTAGCTGAACGACAGACCCGACGTACCTCTGTCAGCCACATACGAAGCTCAGAGATATGCCTAGGAATTGCAACCTTCTGATTGTCCAGAGCAAAAGCCTTCTGGTCACCCAGAAGGCGGTCCACATCCTTCTGGTGACGTTCAATAGTACGACGTCGTTCCTCGTCGTTCTTTTCCATCTTACGGTTCCATGACAAAACCGCAAGCTTTCGTCGTTCTGCCTGGCCATCCCAAGCCACAGCAAAATGATAAAAAGCTTTGGCCATATGAACGATGGCATCCACTACCAGCAATCGTTCCAACGTGACGAGATTTTCAGACGATCCCGCTGTAGCCCAAGTGGGCTTTGTCCCTGAGACTGCCTTGTCCCAGAAGCCATCCATTGCGTCGAAAATGGGCGTGAACACGTCGTCTATTGAGAGCACTTTAGCCCCAACACCACCCTTGGGCCGAAAAATAAAGTTGCCCATTGCGTGCACAGTGGGTGACACTCTGGCCCAAACCTGACTGTGAAACTGAGCAAACTTTTGCACTTCAGTCCATCTTGGATGCCCTTGATCCAAGACATCCCAAGACTGCCAACAGCCAACCAAGTCGTACACAGGCTGTCCGTGACGTTTAACAAAGTCACGAGAAAGGTCTCCAGCCATGGCAGTGGTGCCCCAGGCTTCAGCTTGGACTTGTCCCAACCTCGCTATATTGAGATCGACCATTCCCTCCGTTGATGCCATCAATCTGGACGCATCCAGCCTCTCAGGCGTCCAGTAGTGGGTCCCCATGCCCACAGCTTCTGCAATCTGAACCACCATCTCTGCTGCCACCATAACATTGGCCACTGTGGTGCGTCCGATCACAAGTGTGTCCCACACGTTCCTCGTCGAACCAGGCGAGATAGCATTAATGCATTGTCTGACCGTCTGCAATGCCTTTGTGGACGGTAACTGGTCCGCCCAACTATCACCTGTGAGACGAAACTGCCACATCGTCTTCCAATCGTCTTCCAGACGAGCAGAGATGAAGTGCAAAGAGGGAGGTGTTCCCCCTGTTGTCGACGAACTCGACGCTGTGAGGGCTCCTGCCCCCATAAAACGTGTACCAAGAGAGGAAGGTACCAAAGACCCACCCCCTCTAGTATACGATGGTGTAGAATAAGGGCTGCTTGCTGTCAACATCCTCCTCCTATTCTCACGTGGTAACATATCGAAATGAGAAAGAGAAGAGAGATGTGAGAAAGCAACAAATGACACACACAGCACACACACACAACTGCTCCACACACAGCTTATGAGTTATGCTGGTGACACCTGTTTCCTCCAACCGAATACAAAACAAATGTGCGTGCTCCTACACCTCACACACAATCTGTTTCTATCCCTCTCCCCCTAAGGAGAGCTCAACTGTCTAAAGCAAAACTTGAAAAAGGTCAACACCCTTTTCTGTCGGAAATTCCGAGGTGTCAAAACCTCAAGAAAAACAAGGCAAGAAAAACATGAGAACTTGAGCTTTTCGTGAACCTCACGAAAA
>WBZZ01005143.1:27500-30000 GCA_019918135.1 Paulinella micropora
ACTGTTTTATAAATGTAGAATTTTTTAATTTCTAATTTTTTTAATTTTTAATTTTTTTAATTTTTAATTTTTTAATTTCTATTTTTTTAATATATATTTTTTTATGTGCATAATTTGAATCTCGCCAGTAATACTTCAGAATTTCACAGAAAGTTTTATCTATTAAAAAATTGAAAATATATATTATATATATACATATATATATTGTATATACATCATATATATATGTATGAAAAAACTTTTAAGTATGAAAAAAATTATTATTATAAAATAAAATAACAAGTTATTGTAATAAATATGAAAAAAGTTATAAGTATTAAAAAAGTTATATGTATAAAAAAAGATAATTGCTTCAAACTTTTTTGAAAAGTCAGATCATTTTTATAGGATAGAACTTTTTAAATACATAAAACTTTTTTATAAGATAGAAGTTTTTGAAAAGATAGAACTTTTTTAATATAAACGTGGATCCAAAGTGTGTTAACTTGAATGTCGCCGATTATATCAATTAAATTTATTCAGATTCTCACAGGGAAAAGAAAGCTACAGTCTCCAAGTCCTGACACGCTCATCGGCGCCGATGAGGGGCACAGACAGTTCCTGCACGTTTAACGAAGCAAGCTCCTGCGCACAAAGGAGAGAGTGAAGAGAGAGAGAGAGAGAGCGGAGAGAGAGGAGAGAGAGAGAGAGAGAGAGAGAAAGAGGAAGAGAAAGAGAAAGAGAGAGAAAGAGAGAGAGAGAGAGAGAGAGAGAGAGTCTGAGAGATTTTCAGCTCTGCGAAAAGCAAGCGTTCTTCAATTATTCAAACTTGTTAAGTGGAGAGAGAGAGAGAGAGCGAGAGATAGATAGATAGATAGATAGATAGATAGATAGATAGATAGATAGATAGATATAGATAGAGAGAGAGGGAGGGAGAGAGAGAGGGAGGGAGAGAGAGAGGGAGGGAGGGAGGGAGGGAGGGAGAGGGAGAGGGAGAGAGAGAGAGAGAGAGAGAGAGAGACAGAGACAGAGAGAGACAGAGAGAGACAGAGAGAGAAGTAGGTGAATGCATCTAACACATACATACATAAATACATACATACATACATACATTCATACACACATACATACATACATACGTACATACATACATACATACATACATACATACATACATAAATACCTGTTTGGAAACATAGGGAAACTTATTTGACGGTGTGGCCCAATGCAGGATACCGTTATCTGAGAATAGGAAACGTACACACAGAGAAAAGCAATGAGATGTTCCTAGTTCTTAAGCACAGTCAGCAATTACTTCAATCAATTCGTTCTAATCTAATTCTTGTGTCCGGCACGTGTGTTGTGGCTCATTAGAAAGCTTTTGTTGCAAGCTTTCAAAGGAGCTACTGCACTAGCGATAATAATTTGAACTAGCTGAGAACGAAGCGCTTGAAGTAATTGCTAATTATACTTAAGAAGTACGAACTTCTCATTACTGCAGCGGAAAATGCGCAAAAGTGCTGAAACAGTGAATAACAGTAAGGCAGTAATGAGTCAATACCGAGGATATAAAGGCAGTAGTGAGGCAACTCAGAGCATATAAAGGCAGTACTGGGCTAACGTCGAGGACACTACTGCATTAGCGAGCAAAAGCAGAGGATACATAAGCAGTGAGGCAAAGCAGAGGATTTCGAGAGGCTAATGACAGATAGATAGGTAGGTAGGTAGGTAGGTAGACAGATAGATAGATAGATAGATAGATAGATAGATAGATAGATAGACCTGTGTCGTTCAGGTGCTTGGTGAAGTTTTGACTGCAACACCAAACGCAGAAAAAGGAAACAAGCAAAAATTACTATTTTCACTGCAATATCAAACGCAGAACAATAATAATAATAAAATAATAATAATAATAATAATAATAATAATAATAATAATAATAATAATAATAGTGCTTCTCTGTCAATGGCTGATGCAAATCTGCACATGCGCCTCCATCGTCTCACCCGTGAGGGGAGTACGAAGAATTGACGATAGGCTCTAATGACACCCCGCACGGGCAGTTCAAACACTTCCAGACGGACCGGTATGTTCAATGAAAATACTGGTGGCACCGACGGGAATCGAATTGGCGACAGGGCCCAGAATAATAATAATAATAATAATAATAATAATAATAATAATAATAATAATAATGATAATAAACATGAACCAGAGAGGAAGCGAGGGAAAAAGCACGGACGAAAATAAATTGAAATTTGATGTTGATTTTCGAGAGGAAGAGAGAGAGAGAGAGAGAGAGAGAGAGAGAGAGAGAGAGAGAGAGAGTTTGATCAGAGACCGGCACTCGTGCATGTACATATCCATTTGGTACCTGCACAGCAGGAGCAGTCACATGATATTTAAATACTATTATCAGTGATTTCAATCGCTTCGTTTTCGAACGTCCAGAACCTGTGTTGTGGTTCATGAGAACACAGTTAACGAGAGCTTTCAAACGAGCTACTGCACTGGTGATAAC
>WBZZ01005143.1:35000-42500 GCA_019918135.1 Paulinella micropora
CAATCAGCCCATGGAAAGGACCGATGGCCTATGTACTCCCTAAATAATAATAATAATAATAATAATAATAATAGTGCTTCTCTGTCAATGGCTGATGCATTTCTGCACATGCGCCTCCATCGTCTCACCCGTGAGGGGAGTACGAAGAATTGACGATAAGCTCTAATGACACCCCCGCAAGGGCAGTTCCAACACTTCCAGACGGGCCGGTATGTTCAATGAAAATACTGGTCCAGACGGATCGGTATGTTCAATGAAAATACTGGTGGCACCGACGGGAATCGAACTGGCGACAGGGCCCAGATGGTAGAACTTGACCACTGGGCTATCACGGTGTCCAATAATAATAATAATAATAATAATAATTATAATAATAATAATAATAATAATAATAGTGCTTCTCTGTCAATGGCTGATGCAAATCTGCACATGCGCCTCCATCGTCTCACCCGTGAGGGGAGTACGAAGAATTGACGATAGGCTCTAATGACACCCCTGCACGGGCAGTTCCAACACTTCCAGAAGGACCGGTATGTTCAATGAAAATACTGGTGGCACCGACGGGAATCGAACTGGCGACAGGGCCCAGATGGTAAATAATAATAATAATGATAATAATAACAATAACAATAATAACAATAATAATAATAATAATAATAATAATAATAATAATAATAATAATAATAATAATAATAATAATAGTGCTTCTCTGTCAATGGCTGATGCATTTCTGCACATGCGCCTCCATCGTCTCACCCGTGAGGGGAGTACGAAGAATTGACGATAAGCTCTAATGACACCCCCGCAAGGGCAGTTCCAACACTTCCAGACGGGCCGGTATGTTCAATGAAAATACTGGTCCAGATGGATCGGTATGTTCAATGAAAATACTGGTGGCACCGACGGGAATCGAACTGGCGACAGGGCCCAGATGGTAGAACTTGACCACTGGGCTATCACGGTGTCCATAATAATAATAATAATAATAATAGTGCTTCTCTGTCAATGGCTGATGCATTTCTGCACATGCGCCTCCATCGTCTCACCCGTGAGGGGAGTACGAAGAATTGACGATAAGCTCTAATGACACCCCCGCAAGGGCAGTTCCAACACTTCCAGACGGGCCGGTATGTTCAATGAAAATACTGGTCCAGAAATAGACCGGTATGTTCAATGAAAATACTGGTGGCACCGACGGGAATCGAACTGGCGACAGGGCCCAGATGGTAGAACTTGACCACTGGGCTATCACGGTGTCCACAATAATAATAATAATAATAATAATGATAATATACTTCCTCTAAGGCATACTGATGCAGCTGGTGGCACGATCCGTTTCCGGACATGAGCCTCCATGCCCTTGTTCGAGGTGCTCCATCCCCACCTAGTCAGTCTCTCGACTGATTATAGGGGCCACCGATGGAGCTCCTGAGGGCAAGACTACACTAAGCCGAGGTTATTCCGCAGTGCCAACAACCTCTTGCAAAACGTTGCCGAATGTGCAAGTGCGTACACCAAGCATGGTTGCTAGAACTACCTCAAAACCCCACCCATAACAATTTGGTATCCGCTGGGTCCACGGGCTATCAACCGGCATAGCGGAGTTTAAGATATTCGACAGGCGCCCAACGACCCTCCTCCCCAGCATCTCCACCAAATGGTTTTGAGTTGGCATCACAGTTTAACGCCATAAGGCCATTGGGCTGAATAATGATAATAATAATGATAATAATAATAATAACTAGGGGCTGCGCCAACACCTGAAAGGATGGTTTACCGGTGCTCTTCGCGCACCAAACCCCGACAGCCCCACTTTTTATGACTTTTTGGAGGGCCCCCGGACCCCCCCCCTCCCGCCCCCTTTCCCTTCGACAGGGTACGTTGAATTGCCGGAGGTGCCGCAAAGGGCGCCTGGTGGCAAAAAACCTCAATTTTCAGGTGTGGGTGCCACCCGCGACCAGAACGGGTACGTACAATCGCAGGGCTCCACTGGCCCCACCCTTTCCCTTCGACAGGGTACGTTGAATTGCCGGAGGTGCCGCCAAGGGCGCCTGGTGGCAAAAAAACCTAAACTTTCAGGTGTGGGTGCCACCCGCGACCAGAACGGGTACGTACAATCACAGGGATGGGATTCCCGGGGGAAGAGCCCCCCGGACCCCCCCTGCCTCGTCGACAGGGTACGTTCAATTGCCGGAGGCACCGGCAAGTACTGCCAAAAAAAAGGAAATTTGGCATTCAGGACACTCCCCCAACGCAAATATTTGCGTGAATTCCAAAAAAACTATACCAGCATCAAGATCGAGTCTGGGGCTAGCCACCCTGCCAATATGAGCTCCCAACTCCTCCTGGTTCCCACAAACCATGATTTATAGGGATGGGGGGTGCAAAAAACGGCCAAAAAAACAAGGAAATTTGGCATTCAGGACACTACCCTAACGCAAATATTTGCGTGAATTCCCAAAAAACTATATTAATATCAACATCAAGTCTGTGGCTAGCTACCCTGCCAATATGAGCTCCCAAATCCTCCTGGTTCACACAAACCATGATTTATAGGGACAGGGGGTGCAAAAATAGGCAAAAAAAAAACAAGCAATTTTGGCATTCAGGACTTCCCCTAACGCAAATATTTGCGCGAATTCCAAAGAAATCATATCAGCATCAAGACCGAGTCTGCTGCTAACCACCCTGCAAATATGAGCTCCCAACTGCTCCTCGTTCCGACAAACCACGATTTATTCCGACAGGGGTGCCGAAACGGTGGGGGTGGGGGTGGGGTTCACAACTTTCATTTCCCCCTCCCCCCAAACCCCCCACCCCCTTCCCCAACACCTTTCCCCAACACCTTTCAGGGATAATAATAATAATAATACTATATCTGAGGCGTACTGATGCAGCTAATGGCATATCCTCAACGGACATAAGCCTCCAATACCCTTGTTCGAGGTCCTCCACCCCCCCGTGTCAGTCTCTCGCCTGATGATCGGGGCCACCGATGGAGCTCCTGAGGGCAAGACTGCACTAAGCCGAGGTTATTCCGCAGTCCCAGCAACCTCTTGCAAGACGTCACCGAATGTGCAAGTGCATACACCAAGCGCGGTTGCTAGAGCTGCCTCGAAACCCCACCCAGAACAATCTGGTGTCTGCTGGGTCCTGGGCTATCAACCAGCATATGCGGAGTTTAAGATCTTTTACGCGCGCAACGACCCTCCTCCCCAGCATCTACCACCAAAGGGTTATGAGTTGGCGTCACAGTTTAACGCCTTGAGGCCATTGGGCTGGAACTCTGTTTAGCAAGTGTGACTAGGTTTTTTCATCGGGATTTCCCTCAAATATGTCACAGTCAACACTCCAAGGCAGATTTAATAATAACAATAATAATAATAATAATAATAATAGTGCTTCTCTGTCAATGGCTGATGCAAATCTGCACATGCGCCTCCATCGTCTCACCCGTGAGGGGAGTACGAAGAATTGACGATAGGCTCTAATGACACCCCCGCAAGGGCAGTTCCAACACTTCCAGACGGACCGGTATGTTCAATGAAAATACTGGTGGCACCGACGGGAATCGAACTGGCGACAGGGCCCATATGGTAGAACTTGACCACTGGGCTATCACGGTGTCCAAATAATAATAATAATAATAATAATAATAATAATAATAATAATAATAATAATAATAATAATAATAATAATAATAATAATAATAATAATAATAAGAATAATGATGATGATGATGATGATGATGATGATGATGATGATGATGTTGATGATAGTAATAATAATAATAATAATAATAATAATATAATAATAATAATAATAATAATAATAATAATAATAATAATAATAATAGTGCTTCTCTGTCAATGGCTGATGCAAATCTGCACATGCGCCTCCATCGTCTCACCCGTGAGGGGAGTACGAAGAATTGACGATAGGCTCTAATGACACCCCCGCAAGGGCAGTTCCAACACTTCCAGACGGACCGGTATGTTCAATGAAGATACTGGCGGCACCGACGGGAATCGACTGGCGACAGGGCCCAGATGGTAGAACTTGACCACTGGGCTATCACGGTGTCCAATTAATAATAATAATAATAATAATAATAATAATAGACTTATCAGTCAATTGGCCTTTGATCCTGTCGGACATGTGCCTCCATTGGTAGCACGGGACCGTTCGATGACGCGGCTCCGCTCCAAAGACTCGAATAATAATAATAATAATAATAATAATAATAATAATAATAATAATAATAATAATAATAATAATAATGATAATAATAGTGCTTCTCTTTCAATGGCTGATGCAAATCTGCACATGCGCCTCCATCGTCTCACCCGTGAGGGGAGTACGAAGAATTGACGATAGGCTCTAATGACACCCCCGCACGGGCAGTTCCAACACTTCCAGACGGACCGGTATGTTCAATGAAAATACTGGTGGCACCGACTGGAATCGAACTGGCGACAGGGCCCAGATGGTAGAACTTGACCACTGGGCTATCACGGTGTCCAATAATAATAATAATAATAGTAATAATAATAATATTAATAATAATAATAATGATAATAATAATAATAATAATAATAATAATAATAAATAATAATAATAATAATATGATAATGATAATAATAATAATAATAATAATAACAATAATAATAATAATAATAATAATAATAGTAATAATAGTGCTTCTCTGTCAATGGCTGATGCATTTCTGCACATGCGCCTCCATCGTCTCACCCGTGAGGGGAGTACGAAGAATTGACGATAAGCTCTAATGACACCCCCGCAAGGGCAGTTCCAACACTTCCAGACGGAAATAGTAATAATAATAATAATAATAATAAATAATAATAACTAGGGGCTGCGCCAACACGTGACAGGATGGTTTGCGGTGCGCTTCGCGCACCCCCCTCTCCTCCCCCCCCCCCCCCCCTCCCGGGCTGGGGTTCCCGGGGGCAGGGCCCCCCCGGACCGCCCCTTCCCCGTCGACAGGGTACGTTCCATTGCCGGAGGTACCAGCAGAACGCAAGTGTAAGCTCTGGTGGCACAAAAACCTAAAATCTCTGGTTTTTGGTGGCGGGTGGCTGCCACCCGCCACCAAATTTTTTTTATCTCCGAAGAGAGCGGACCGAGAGGTGTCGGGTACACCAAACATCAGCCTCAAACTGCCTCTGGTGTGCGCAAACGGCGCCTGGCGCAAAAAACCTCAATTTTCAGGTGCGTAGGCCACCCGGCGCCACAATTTTTATATTTTCGAAGAGATCTCATCAAAAAATGTCAGATACACTAAATATCAGCCGTTAACTCCCTCTGGTGTGCGCAAACGGCGGCTGGTGGCACAAGACCTCAATTTTCTGGTGTGGGTGCCACCCGAAAGAAAAACTGACGTACAATCGCCGGGCTGGGGTTCCCGGGGGAGGGCCCCGGACCCCCCCTGCCCCGTCGACAGGGTACGTTCAATTGCCGGAGGCGCCGGCAAGTACTCCCAAAAAACAAGAAATTTCGGCATTCAGGACACTCCCCTAACGCAAATATTTGCGTGAATTCCAAAGAAATTATATCAGCAATAACATTGAACCTGGGGCCAGCCATCCTGTCAATATGAGCTCCCAACTCTTCCTGGTTCACACAAACCGTGATTTATTCCGACGAGGGTGCAGAAAATAGGCTAAAAAAAAAACAAGGACTTTTCGCATTCAGGACACTCCCCTAACGCAAATATTTGCGTGAATTCCAAAGAAATTATATCAGCATCAACATCGAGTCCGGGGCTAGCCACCCTGTTAACATGAGCTCCCAACTCCTGGTTCACAGAAACCATGATTTATTCCGATTGGGGTGCGAAAAAAAAAAGGAAATTTGGCATTCAGGACACTCCCCTTAACGCAAATATTTGCGTGAATTCCAAAAAAACTATATCAGCATCAAGATCGAGTCTGGGGCTAACCACCCTGCCAATATGAGCTCCCAACTCCTCCTGGTTCCCACAAACCATGATTTATTCCGATGGGGGGTGCAAAAAAGGCCAAAAAAACGAGGGATTTTAGCAGTCAGGACACTACCCTAACGCAAAGATTTGCGTGAATTCCACAAAAAATCATACCAGCATCAACATCGAGTCTGGGGCTCCCCACCCTGCAAATATGAGCTGCCAACTCCTCCTCGTTCCCACAAACCATGATTTATTCCGACAGGGGTGCGGAAAAGGTGGGGGGGGGGGGGGGGGTACACAATTTTCATTTTCCCCCTCCCCCCAAACCCCCCACCCCCTTGACCAACACCTTTCAGGGATAATAATAATAATAATAATAATAATAATAGTGCTTCTCTGTCAATGGCTGATGCAAATCTGCACATGCGCCTCCATCGTCTCACCCATGAGGGGAGTACGAAGAATTGACGATAGGCTCTAATGACACCCCCGCAAGGGCAGTTCCAACACTTCCAGACGGACCGGTATGTTCAATGAAAATACGGGTGGCACCGACGGGAATCGAACTGGCGACAGGGCCCAGATGGTAGAACTTGACCACTGGGCTATCACGGTGTCCATAATAATAATAAAAATAATAATAATACTGCTGCTGCTTCTCTGTCAATGGCTGATGCATTTCTGCACATGCGCCTCCATCGTCTCACCCGTGAGGGGAGTACGAAGATTTGACGATAAGCTCTAATGACACCCCCGCAAGGGCAGTTCCAACACTTCCAGACGGGCCGGTATGTTCAATGAAAATACTGGTCCAGACGGATCGTTATGTTCAATGAAAATACTGGTGGCACCGACGGGAATCGAACTGGCGACAGGGCCCAGATGGTAGAACTTGACCACTGGGCTATCACGGTGTCCATAATAATAATAATAATAATAATAATAGTGCTTCTCTGTCAATGGCTGATGCATTTCTGCACATGCGCCTCCATCGTCTCACCCGTGAGGGGAGTACGAAGAATTGACGATAAGCTCTAATGACACCCCCGCAAGGGCAGTTCCAACACTTCCAGACGGGCCGGTATGTTCAATGAAAATACTGGTCCAGAAATAGACCGGTATGTTCAATGAAAATACTGGTGGCACCGACGGGAATCGAATAATAATAATAATAATAATAATAATAATAATAATAATAATAATAATAATAATAATAATAGTGCTTCTCTGTCAATGGCTGATGCAAATCTGCACATGCGCCTCCATCGTCTCACCCGTGAGGGGGGTACGAAGAATTGACGATAGGCTCTAATGACACCCCCGCAAGGGCAGTTCCAACACTTCCAGACGGACCGGTATGTTCAATGAAAATAATGGTGGCACCGACGGGAATCGAACTGGCGACAGGGCCCAGATGGTAGAACTTGACCACTGGGCTATCACGGTGTCCATAATAATAATAATAATAATAATAATAATAATAATAATAATAATAATAGGCTTCCTCAGACTATAGCATCAGATCCAGATCTGGACATGTGCCTCCATTAATA
>WBZZ01005143.1:47500-55000 GCA_019918135.1 Paulinella micropora
CGCGGCCGCTAGTGCTGGCCCTATGGGTCAAGGCGGTAATCCTTCAGGTTTAGACGTTCCCCGTGGGAGTGCGCCTGCGGGTGGCGATGGCTACTCGGCCGGGGTGGGGTGGTCGAGTGCTCGCGTACCTGACGGGCAACCTGAATCACGTAGAGCCAGCAATCCTGCTGCATCTCGATCACCCTCCCCAACCTCGGAAGAGAAGTCACGTCCGGAAAGGTCTGGTCACGGCGTGTGGCAAGCGGTACCGCCACCGAGGAGGTGGCGGAGGAAGGTACGAAATGAGCTGGATAAGAGATTATGCATAGTATGGGGGCTATCGCATGTCTTTCAGACAGTGGTCATGGCGCGAGAGCTCCGAATTCTCGGTCTCGGGGAAGTCGAGGTGGAATTCGCGGGCAGAGGTAGCGGGCGGCATTTGCGGATTAAATGTGCGTCTTGTGAGGAGGCGGAGAAGATGGTGCGGCTGCTGCGGGAGCGTAAGTTCTTCACGGGAAAGGTTCACGTTGCGACGGGTAGGACTTTCCGGGAAAGAGAGAAGCAGCGGGCTGCACGGGGGGGTGCCCAGTATGTAGAGATGCAGAGGGAGCTTCGCAAGCAGGGGTTTGGCTACTGGGTGCTCGACGTGGAAGTCGCCGAGCCCCAGGGCGAAGCCTCAAGCGGTGAATCTCCCTTGGCGGAGTGGGGCGGGATGCGGGAGCTGGAGGAGCTGGGGCGGAGGGTGCAGGATGGGCCGTGGAGGGTGGCGGAGGGCTCCAGGCGGGCTCAACCGAAGCGCAGGCATCGGCACCAGCTTCGTTCTTCCCAATTTGTGAAAGGCTTCCCACTGAGGGTGGCCTCACATAATTGGCAAAGCAAAGTGGGTGCGGATAGCCCAGGCTTTGGGGAATGGCCGGAGCACTACAAGGAGCGAGGCTGGGTGATCGTCGGAGTCCAGGAGCACAACCTATCGTCGCAGAAGGTGGAGAAGCTCCAAGTCGACGGCTTCGCAGTCCTCGGCAAAGCGGCTGCAACTGGTGCGGGCTCGCGTCTCTTGGGGGAGTCTTGACGTTGGTGGCCAACTATCTGGCACCGTGCGCTACCATTGTACAGGCGCCTGTTCCACACCCACAGCAATTGTGGGTGAGGCTGTCGTCTGGGAGCGCGACGGCGTCGGATGTGTTCGTCGGCAACGGCTACTTCCCCCAAGAAAATCAACGAGAGGAATCTATTGCAGCCTATGAGGCGTGGCAGGCGGCCGTCTCCTACTTCGCCACCAAAGGTCATGTGGTTACGGTTGGTGATGCTAATGCTAAGCTGGGGCCCGCCAGAATAGCGCGGGAGGAGGGAGTGGTGGGCCCCTTTGGCGAGATAGATGAGAGGGGTAGAGGGGTTAGGAGTGAGAATGGTGAGTTGCTGGCTGCGATGCTTGTTGCCACGGGGTTGCGCAATCTCAGTGGGTTTTCGCAACCACGGGGGGACAAATATTGGTGGTCTAGGCAGGAAAATGTAGGTGGACGAAGGCATCTGCTGGATTACATCTGCGTCTCTTCCGAGCTGGCAGAGGAGGCGAGCTTCGGCGTCGACGAGGTAGACCTAAAGCTGTGTGGGCGGAACTGGTCTGGGGGGGACAGCCACCCCCCAAAAAGCAGGTAAAGAGGTACAAAGCATTCAAGGCAGAGCGCTTGATAGGCAGGGTAGTTGAGGGTAAGGAGAGTGAGCTGTCTAAGCTTAGGTTTAAGTACGACGAGACCTTTCCAGCTGGTATATCGGGGCTGTTGCCAGATGGCCTCCCAGATCTATCAGCAGTGGAGGACCCGGATGAGCTTCAGCAGTAGATAGGGTCGCTAGCTTAGTGGTCCGAGCTTTCACGGGCGCAGCCGCGAAGGTCTTGGGAGTTCGGGTGATTAGGCCAGGGTTTACTAATGCATGGTTTGATGAGAGTCTTAGGGAAGCGATTGCGCGACGAAGAGAGGCATACGGCCTCTGGCGAAGGAATGAGGCCAACCGAGAGGCCTGGCAAAGATATAAAGAAGCGAGGAAGGCGGTCAGAAGGTTATGCAAGGAGAAGAAGGAGCAAGCGTGGAAGCGGGTCCAGAATGACACCGCTGCCAACTTCAGGAGCGCTACCATGGCCACGTACTGGAAGCTGTCAAAGCGTTTGGGCGGGGTTCGGCGGTCGAACGCTTCTGCTCCTGTTCGGAAGCCCGATGGCACTCTGGCATGCACACTCCGGGAAAAACTACAAGAATGGGAAGAATACCGCCGACGTATGGTGGTCCCCAAAGAAAACCAGTTTTTGGAGGATGCATGTGTAGAGGAAGTCGCTTCCGATGAGGAAGCAGCGCGGATTGAGCCCGAGCGGAAGGCCCGCGAAACCTTCCAGTATAACGACAACCTGCGCGACCAATATGAGGCCATGGCGCAAGCCGAGGAGATCCGGACTGAGACGGGCCCGCTGGACTATGATTACACCGAGAAAGAAGTGGAGCTCTGCCAGGAAAATCTCCAGAATCACAAAGCGTGCTCACCGGATAAGATCAAGAACGAGATGCTCAAGTACGGAGGCACGCGGATTGTGAGCTTTCTGGTGCGCTTCTTCAACTGGTTGAAATCGTGCGAATACACCCCCAGCGACTGGGCCAAAGCGATTATCGTCAACATCCCAAAAGGAGGCGACCCAACCGATCCGGAAAATTGGAGAGACATCGCGATTCTGAGCTGTCTGGGTAAGATGTATCTGTCCCTTATGGCGGCGAGGCTTACGGCTTTCATCGATCAGCCGGGCAGGCTTCGCCCAGAGCAGGGTGGGTTCCGGCCAAAACGTAGTACGGGGGACCAGATTTTTGTCCTTAAGGAGCGTCTGCGCCTTAGACAACAAGCTGGCCTCCGTTCTTTCGTTTTGTTCGTGGATCTGAGAAAGGCATTCCCTACGGTTTGGCGGGCCGGGTTGTTTCAGAGGCTAACCCAGATGGGGGTACAGGGCAAGTTCTATCGCATTCTGCGGCGTTTTTACCGAAGAACGTCATCGCGAGTGCTAGTCGATGGCGAACTCACTGGTGAAGTGCTGGAAGAGATGGGAGTTCAGCAAGGGTCGCCGTTGTCACCGTCGCTGTTCAACGTCTTCATGGATGAGCTAACGGTCCGAATCGCGAAAGAGTTGGAGATCGAGGACCTCAACCGCATCGAAGACAGACGGACCCTGCTTTACGCCGACGACGTTGCGGTAATTGCGCATAGTGTCGCGGAGCTTCAACAGATTGTAAATGTCGTCGCGACATTCATGGAGGACTATCGGCTTGAAATCAACCTGAAACCGGGCAAGACGGAAGTCATGCCGATATACGGGCACGCCAAATCAAAAAAGTCGCCCCCATGCGTGAGGTTCCGGGGCAAGGTTCTCAACGTCACCGACCATGAGTCATCTACCGAGAGCACAGAGTGACAGGCCCGTGCACGTGTACCCACCACCCCATAACCCTCCGCCAGAGCAATCCCATGGCATCCGCAGGATGAGCACGAAGAGTGCTGAGAGAGAGGGTGAGCCAGGAGCCCCGCTCCGGTCCGTCGTTACTTTGGTCATTTAGTCGTTTCAAGGCTTGTGGTAAGGTGTAGGGCCTCTCGCCTTCGTACAAACTCCGACCGACAGTAGTTTGGTTGACCACTCTTCGCGGTGACCCTCTGAACACAACCCCCTCCCCCAGTGCCCACCCCTTGTGATTCCAGAGGCCACCCCGAGCCAAGAGCCATGAGTATGATGAGCAACTCACATGAGTTACTCTCAGTAATTGGGACCCGTCTCATAAATCAATGGAACGCTTATCGTGCGCCCCTCATAGGCTCAGCCCGCCCATGTGAAAGCTAGGCCTCGCCAAAAGCAAAGCAAAGCAAAGCAACAAAAAAAAAAAACAAAAAAAAAAAAGAGAGAGAGAGAGAGAGAGAGAGAGAGAGAGAGAGAGAGAGAGAGAGAGAGAGAGAGAGAGAGAGCGAGCGAGAGCGAGGCCGCCGTGGCTCGCCCGCAATCCAGCTGGGTGCACCTCGTCACAACCACTCATCGGCGTGAGCTCATAGCTGTGTGCGACATAGGTACAAGAGCAAGAGGAGAAACAGTGTGCCAGCGTGGATGTGTGGGTGAGGCAGTGCGGTGAGGCAAAGCAGCGATGCCAGTCGAATCCCTGGAGACGGAACCTAGAATCAAAAACATCGTATAAGTCTACCCCAGGCCTCCATCCACCGAGTGGTGAGCTCGATAAAAGAAGACCCGAGTGGGGTTATTTAAAGCTCAACCCTTAAAAAAGCATAAACATGTACGCCGCCAGGAACCCAACAACAATAACATAGCAGCCAGGAACCCAAAAACAATAACATAGCAGCCAGGAACCCAACAACAATAACATAGCTTCCGTAACCAGCCTTCAGGAACCCGCCTCAGTTACCCGCCCCCGTAACCAGGCCAGAGACTTGACGTACTATGCATCATTGAGGTGTCGTGGCAAGCCACCCTGCGTCCAATAGAAGCTACAAAAGAGTCATCTACCGAGAACACTAAGTGACAGGCCCGGTCACATGCACCCAACACGTCCCGACCCTCCGCCAGAGCATCCCCATGGCATCCGCAAAGTGAGCACGAGTGGTTCTGGGAGAGAGGGTGAGTCAGGAGCCCCGCGTCCAGGCAGTCGCTACTGTGGCAGTTGAGTGATTTCAAGGCTTGTGGAAATGTGTGGGGCCTGTCGCCTTCATACCCACTCATACCGACAGTAGTTTAGTTAACCAACCTGTCCAGTGACCCACTGAGCCCAACCCCCTCCCTCAGATAACCCCCACCCCCCGCACTCACCCCGAGTGATACCAGAGGCCACCCCGAGCCAAGAGCCGTGAGCGTGGTGAGAGCTTCTCTCAGTAAAAGTTCCCGTCTCATGAATCAGTGGAGCACTGATTATGTACCCCTCATAACAAGCTGCCAACGGCCCCAACCCCGCCGTGTGGCGGTGACACCCAACCATGTATTGGTGCCCCCCATAATAATAATAATAATAATAATAATAATAATAATAATAATAATAATAATAATAATAATAATAATAGTGCTTCTCTGTCAATGGCTGATGCATTTCTGCACATGCGCCTCCATCGTCTCACCCGTGAGGGGAGTACGAAGAATTGACGATAGGCTCTAATGACACCCCCGCACGGGCAGTTCCAACACTTCCAGACGGACCGGTATGTTCAATGAAAATACTGGTGGCACCGACGGGAATCGAACTGGCGACAGGGCCCAGATGGTAGAACTTGACCACTGGGCTATCATGGTGTCCAAATAATAATAATAATAATAATAATAATAATAATAATAATAATAATAATAATAATAATAATAATAATATAAGGGGCTGCGCCAACACCTAAAAGGATGGTTTGCGGTGCGCGAACGCACCCCCCCCCCCCCCCCCCCCCCCCACCCCTCTCTCTCTCTCTCTCTCTTCGCCTCGCTCGGGAAAAAAATTCGAGGCCATAATCACCAAACCCATGGCTTGGCTTCGGTGACCATGGCTTCGGTGAGTACGTACAATTTGCCGGGCCGGGTGCGTGCAAATGCCAAAAGCCATGGACCATGGCTTGGGTGATCATGGCTTTGGTGACCATGGCTTCGGCGAGTACGTTACGTACAAATGCCCAGCCCCCCTTCGACAGGGTACGTTCAATAGCCGGAGGTACCAGCCATGGCTTCGGTGAGGACGTATGATTGCAGGGCTGGGTTCCCGGGGGGAGTGACCCTCCGGACCCCCCCCCCCCCCCTTCCCCGTCGACAGGGTACGTTCAATTGCCGGAGGTACCAGCAAGTAATGCAAAAAACAAGGAATTTTGGCATTCAGGACACTCTCCTAACGCAAATATTTGCGTGAATTCCAAAAAATTATGTCAGTATCAACATCGAGTCTCGGGCTAGTCACCCTGCAAATACGAGCTTCCAACTCCTCCTGGTTTCCACAAACCATGATTGATTCAGGGGTGCCGAAATGGTGTGTGTGGGATTGTTCACAATTTCCATTTTCCCCCTCCCCTACTCCTAACACCTTTCAGGGATAATAATAATGATGATAGTAATAGTGCTTCTCTGTCAATGGCTGATGCAAATCTGCACATGCGCCTCCATCGTCTCACCCGTGAGGGGAGTACGAAGAATTGACGATAGGCTCTAATGACACCCCCGCACGGGCAGTTCCAACACTTCCAGACGGACCGGTATGTTCAATGAAAATACCGGTGGCACCGACGGGAATCGAACTGGCGACAGGGCCCAGATGGTAGAACTTGACCACTGGGCTATCACGGTGTCCAAATAATAATAATAATAATAATAATAATAATAATAATAATAATAATAATAATAATAATAATAATAATAATAGTGTATCTCCTGCCAATTGCTGAGCCAAAAGGCCATGTGCATCCAGTCCCCCATTCCAAAAGGAAAGTCTCCACACCAATCGGTGGAATAAAGGAAGTGACGGCATAGAACATTACTCTAGGAGCTTTATACCAATCAGCCCATGGAAAGGACCGATGGCCTATGTACTCCCTAATAATAATAATAATAATAATAATAATAATAATAATAATAATAATAATAATAATATGTATGTATCGTCTGCCAATTGCTGAGCCAAAAGGCCATGTGCATCCAGTCCTCCATTCCATAAGGAAAGTCTCCACACCAATCGGTGGAATAAAGGAAGTGACGGCATAGAACATTTCTCTAGGAGCTTTATACCAATCAGCCCATGGACAGGGACCGATGGCCTACGTACTCCCTAAATAATAATAATAATAATAATAATAATAATAATAATAATAATAATAATAATAATAATAATAACGCTGATAATAATAATAATAATAATAATAATAATAATAATAGTAATAGTAATGACAATAATAATAATAATAATAATAATAATAATAATAATAATAATAATAATAATAATAATAATAATAATAATAATAATAATAATAATAGTGCTTCTCTGTCAATGGCTGATGCAAATCTGCACATGCGCCTCCATCAATAATAATAATAATAATAATAATAATAATAATAATAATAGTGCTTCTCTGTCAATGGCTGATGCATTTCTGCACATGCGCCTCCATCGTCTCACCCGTGAGGGGAGTACGAAGAATTGACGATAAGCTCTAATGACACCCCCGCAAGGGCAGTTCCAACACTTCCAGACGGGCCGGTATGTTCAATGAAAATACTGGTCCAGACGGATCGTTACGTTCAATGAAAATACTGGTGGTACCGACGGGAATCGAACTGGCGACAGGGCCCAGATGGTAGAACTTGACCACTGGGCTATCACGGTGTCCAATAATAATAATAATAATAATAATAATAATAATAGTGCTTCTCTGTCAATGGCTGATGCATTTCTGCACATGCGCCTCCATCGTCTCACCCGTGAGGGGAGTACGAAGAATTGACAATAGGCTCTAATGACACCCCCGCAAGGGCAGTTC
>WBZZ01005143.1:57500-60000 GCA_019918135.1 Paulinella micropora
CTTGTGCTAGCCATCCCCACAGGACAGCTGGAAAACAACACAATAAGGGCGAGTGTGTGTTTGTGCGATTATGTGTTATGGTTTGGAGAGGGGCAGGAGGGGGGGGGGGGTCCCTACAGCGACATACATACATACATACATACATACATACATACATACATACATACATACATACATACATACATACATATCTTTTACCTGGACGGGGAGGAGGAGGTGCTGGCCTGGCTGCTGTTTTTGACGAGACGACTGGCGTGAAGCAGGCGCTGAGAAGGGATGGCGATGCATGACGCAGGAGAGAGGGAAGAAGCGCAAGGGGAGACGAGAGGAGCTAAGCACCCGACGTGGCGCATCTTCCTGTAAGTTCGTAAGTTCGTAAGTAAGTAAGTAAGTAAGTAAGTAAGTAAGTAAGTAAGTAAGTAGCAAGTCAGTCAGTATGTATGTTTGTGTGTGTTATGTATGTATGTATGTATGTATGTATATGTATCTATGTATCTTAAACAACTCACGACGCTGGTACTGCTTTTGGTTACTCCTGCGATTCAATCGCTTTTAATTGTGACTCAATACATACATACTTACACACATGCATACATGTACATACATAACATAACATACGTACATAACATACATACATAACATACAAACATACGTACTTACATAACATACATATATTACATACATACACTACATACATGCATTACATACATAAATTACAGACATACATTACATACAGTCTATACACTACATGCATACACCACATACATACTCCAAAATTCATACACCACATACATCCCATACTACACATAAATGCATATATTCATGTGTGCATGCATACATACATACTTACATACTTACATGCATGGATTACAATACAAAAACATGACATTAAACACATATATTACATGCATTACACGACTTTTGTTGTACATAAATTTACCTATATACAAGCTTATACAGCATACAAATGAATGTATATAGGTTACACACATAATATACATATACGTTACATACATAACAGTCTCATAAAATGCATATAACATTCATAATCTGCATACCCACATACAAGGTATTGGTATTGCCTGTTTCGCAACCTAATTCGCCACTGATTTATTGACAGCTCGGTGGTGTGCAAAGTTGCAGAGGTGGTGATGATAAAATGGCTCGAAGCCTACCCGGTGCAACACCAAACCTAACACATTATTTGACCGGTGGAATTCGCCATCTTTTCCTTCGAATTGCTAATCCCATCTCCCATGTCGACTCACGCCAGCCCTCAATTTCCGGGGGCGATGGCTTTTTGCAAGCGGAGCTTATAAGCAACGGGACCCAGCGATGGCCTGGTCCAGCTCCTCGTCCTCTTTAGCAGGCAGTAACGTGACTTAAGACAATCAAACATCGTTGCTGTGGATGTGTTTTAGAGTTAAATCCGCGTTATCAGGTGCTGGGTCAAATCGCGCAGGGCACCTTCTCACAGCTCTTCCTGGCAGTGGACCTCTTCTCGCCCTTGGGACAGCAAGTATTGAATGTGTTATGCGTTTTGTTCTGGTTGTGATTTTTGTTCTTTCATCGATTTTTGTTTCTTTGGTTGTCCTTTGGATTGAGTCTTTCTCCTCGGCAATGTCGGTTTATCTGTTACCGAAGGTTGCCATCAAGGTGATGAATATGCAGGACTGGTCGATTGGAGAACAAGTCAGTCCTTTCTTCCCATCTGAATATGCTTCTCACAGACTTTGCAACCATCGACCCTGCCGCTTGCTCAATTGTGCTGTTGTTTCCTGTCTCTACAGGAAGCTTCGATTCTGTTGAAGTTACAAAGTGATCCTGACTACAAGCACACCTCGCTGGTGGGCAAGATCCAGACTTGTATACCATCCCAGCAAGCGCACATATTTGTCGTGTTTAGGTCAAACTAGTGCGAGTGTTTCGCTACCGCCAGCATTTGTGTCTAGTGCTGGAACGTCTGGGTCAGTTACATTGGCCTCTCTCTCTTCATGAATCTATACTCGGTTTAGGTCCATCTTTGTTAGAGCTGGTCAGCAAGACGCCGTCGCGCCGCCTTTCTCAAAATCAAATCCGCAAGATAGCCTTACAGCTGGTACTTAACGCTTTTTTGTGAGAGTGTTTTGTTTTGTCCGTGTACTTACGCTTTTGCGTGTATTTTTCTTCTTTTGATTTGCTTTGCTGTGTACATCAAATTTATGTAATTGTGTTCCCTTTTGTTTTGGCGTGACAATGTCTCAGGTGTAATGTCGCAAGTATTTATCTTTTAGGTGGGAGCCCTATGTTTCTTGGAGTCGCACAAGGTGATCCACGCGGATATCAAGCCTGAGAACGTGCTACTGACCTGGCCCGGGGCAGCTGATTGGCTTTCCACGTGCCAGGACCCCACCTTCAATCCCGAGGGGCAAGATTACCCCGCTTCCGTGCGCGTGAAACTGGTGGACTTCGGGAACTCGGTCATGGAGCGTCACACTCGCGATTATCAGGACGAGTTCGA
>WBZZ01005143.1:72500-83769 GCA_019918135.1 Paulinella micropora
TTGCTGTCCTTTCTTTCGGCTATCATTCGCCCTCTTGTTAATTTAGTTGTGTTTGATGTGGTCGGAAATCATATTCCTGCCGGTCCGCAATTAAAAACAGGCCTGAAGGCAGAAAAACCTGGCTGCTGGCAGGATCGAGTGAAAAATTGCCCCAGATGTCATTGTTGTGAAGCCCTCTGGTGTTAAAGTTAAAACCATGAAGCCGTACAGATAACACATAATGCAGCTATTTGTAACACCATTCCCGTAGAAACTATCACCATCCTGCTGTGTCGTGGAAATTTCATATCTTTACATTGAGTCTTGTTTGAGTGTGCATGCGATGTGATTGTTGCATTGAAATCGAACATTCTTGTTCACACAAAAAATGTGCGAAGACCTGAAGGCTCCAAGAGGCAGTTGTCTGTGTTATCTATCGCTAAGAAGTGCTTTCCGAAGTTCCGGGCAATGTGGAGGTCCCTGGCCATGGATGAAGTGCTGCAGCTGTGCCAGTGTGTGCTGCAGCAATACATTCTGCTTGGTTGCGAGAGGCGGTGTTGGTTTTGATATTGTCGTTGCTGTTGTCGTGTTGTTGTTCTTGTTGTTGTAATTTACCAGGAGCAAGGTCTTCAGCCTCAACGCGAAGCAGGTATACAGGATATGTATGTATTCATGTTCAAATATAAACATAATATATTAAGAATGCTGTACACATATTAGATCTCATATTTATAAATATATATGTACCTGAACAGGCTCCTGACTTAGTGCGATGTTTCTGGCTGTGGATATGTCAACTTTCCCTACCTGTGCCCCGAGCGCGGAAGAAGAGTGTGTGAATCAAGTGAGAGAGTGGTGTAAATTCAACCCAGACGCTGGTTTCTTTATCAGAAAGAACTGTGAAGCTATCGAGTGGTTGGCTGAGAATACTCCGCCAATCCAAGCCCCAAGAGTCCCCAGGGTGTGGAGTGGAGGATTGGACTTTTAAACTGACACAACAAAACAAACAAAAAACCAAATTGCAGCGACTTCAATGCCTCGATCCCCGCAGCTAGTTGGAGCTTTTCTTTTCACTTCATGCACAATCCTGTTTTCTAATTGCACCGTGCTGCACATCCTACAGGTGTGTCGGAAACCTCACGCTCAAATCCATAGATTTTTCTGGTATCTTCAGCGTCAAGTACTGTCATCAAGTTATTCAATTCAGAATTCTGATCGAACTGACTGAAAGAAAAATACTGGTATTTATTACTTGTGACCAGGCTCAAAAGATTAAAAATGTCTATAACCACTTCCGGGGGCTTTCTGACTTTCCGACCTCTGGCAAAATCAGAAAACGAAATTTTAAAAGTGCACGCAATTGTACACTCGATAGGAACGAATGCTCTTTCATTAATGACGATCCGGAACACTCTCACACTCGTGAAGCTCAACCTTAATAATATGCATATAGAGTGCCATGGTCCTAGTGAGTTGGATAGTTCAGGTGGGCATTCGCCAACGTCAGAAGCGGCGCCAAGGCCAAAGAAGCATGAGTCTTGGCGCGGCATTACCAGACACGAGAGGGTTGGACTTCACTTTTAATCAAGATATTGGATCTCAGAGTCAACACGTCACTGAGCGCCACAATCCCCAAACAGCCAAAGCTTTGAATTCACCGTTACACTTAGAGTGATATAGGTAAAAATATGTCATTGTTATTGGGGTGGCCCGGTATGACCGTCTAAATACAATTTCAAGTTATTAACTTTCAATAACTTGCCTCAGTTGAATTGTCCGTTGCTTAGGAAGCGTACACGTGCTTACTGCTCCAATTGCCGCTTCTTTTTTTGCCGTACCGGTGATTCTTTCGCGTTGTAATGCCCCCAACGATAGCTCGTAAAAAGTCGGTAATACAACCAAACACAGTCCTCAAGACCAGGAATGAAATGGCATCAGGTCCAATCCGGACAAATAATACTGAAAAACAAGCTGGTGCACCTGTCACCAGGAAAAGGTATTTTTTACCGGCTATCCGGGGGGTGATGCCTACAGTACCCCCTCCCGATTTTATGACGGAAATAGCATTTTCGTCATACACCTTCTGATTTCTTTCTGCAAATAGTATGCGCTATGGAGTCATGCCACACAGCGCATCGACCCACGGATAGACGCTAAAAGACGATAAATATATCCTCATACGGCACGTCAAAGCGGATTCTCTAGCCTTTCTTGTAAATTTTGAACTCCTTCCCCTCAATTTCTTTTTTTTTTCTTTTTTTCTTTTTTTTTTCGGCAGTATGTCAAGAACAAACGTACAATTAATAAAAAAAATACAAGCAACGTGGTGCTGTAGTACGATTCCCCCTTTGATCTCCTTCTTCTTCTTATCATTATCATTATTATTATTATTATTCACAGGGAGATCGTAAGTATATTGTCTTTTTTAATGACATACCCTTGTATAAGGCGGATATCCTATGATATAGTATTAGGGGGCCAGTCCTAATAGCTATATCCGAAGTCGAGGTGTATGTACCCGACCCTGCGATATACCGACACAAGTAGAGATTGACCGTGCTCAGGTACGACAGTATATAATCTATCGTAAAAAATAATTTAATGAAAGTTTCAGAGAACATTTCATTTTCGAGAGCATCATCCCAGGACTTGGAAAGGGTCATACCCGGGAACACCATCGCTCAATACACTAGCGATCCCCGTATACGGTGTAGTATCATCGTCGATCGACCTTTCGCACTCGTGTGTTGCGATCGAATGCCAAGTTATATCACTGAGTCTTTTTAATATTCATATTGATAACTGATGATGCATGATCAAATCATGATACGCCGTGGGCAATCAATCAGTTTATTTGAGACGCATAAAGAAAAATAGTTTCTTTGTCACTGCCTTCGTCGTCTGGTGCGGATTTCTTTGCCTGGTGGAGGACCACCAACAAAAGTCAGATCGAACTTTGACTGTTCGAGAATGTCCCAGATCTTATTAGGGATTCCGCCCAACGATAATTCAAAAGGGACATCAAGCACTCCTCTTGGCAGTGTCTGAATGGTCCACGCAGTGTAATCCTTGTCTCGCATCATCCCATGTCTCGAGACTTTTTGCGTCTTTATATACTGGCAGATAATGTCTTGCCTTTGGATCCTCAACCGGGTCCATACTTCTCCAGAACTGGAGTATCGGTTGTACTATCTTTGCGGCTGATGATATTTTGAGTGTCCGTGTGACACGCATCTGTCGTGGGACCGCCACGACCCGCATCAAGTATAAGTCTGAGAGAGTGTCATCAGCGACATGTTGTTCCGCTGGTCTCATCAGATAGAAAACATTTTTCACCCATGCGATGGTTGCTATCGCATCGCCTTCCTTCCATCGCTCATGGACAATCTCAACGTTGCCCGCGTTTGGGTCAGTGTCCGTCCCCTTCTCCTCCTGGTGGACGTCCTTTGATCTCATCGACCTCATCGCCTTCCTCTGTTGGTCGTTGATAAGATCATTCCGCGCTCTCCTTAGCTGCGCCTCTGTGATCTTCTGCTTCTTTCCGCTATGCTCTCGCGGAGACTTGGACTGAGTCCCCACCGCGCTTATGCGGTCAGTCTTCTCCTTGCTGTCCGCCTCACTCTCCTCCTTCTCAGCTATCGGTGCCCGATAAGCATCGTCTTGGTCTATGCCAGCCTCCTTGTGGATGGGCTGCACCTCTTTGAAATCATCCTTCATCCGTTTTAACGCCTCCTCAACGGATTCATCTTCCAGTAAGAAGGGATCATACTTAATCAGCCTTCTTACATTCACAATTTGCACTTTCCCTCTACCCCTGATCTTGTAATTCAGAGGTCCCGTCTGTTCCATAATCTGATAAGGTCCTTTCCAGTGAGTGAACAGCTTAGAGCTGACTCCCTTCGGGACTTGAGGATGGTACAATAGTACAATATCCCCGACCTGGAACTTGATCTGATCCAAGTGCGCTTGTCGCACCCCTTCAGCATCAGTCTTTCGGCGCTCCGCCTCTCTATGCGCCCTGACTATTTGTTCCGCCTCCATCTTCACTCTAAGTCTCATCCCAAACAACTCATCCGCATCCGCCCAAGTGTCTTTTGGGTGAAGGAGCGAAGTCGGGATATCAGGCTCACGCCCATATACTAACTGATATGGCGAGATTGAGCTCTTCGAGCCTCCTAACGCCGTAGAGGGTAGACAGTTCATTGCAAACGCAAATGATGGTGCTGCCTCGACCCATGCTCTTTGATTCTCCTTCTTCGTGCAATACATCTTTAGCGAGGCTTTGAGGGGTCTGTGTACCCGCTCGATTTTCCCATTTGCTCGCGGGTTATACGCCGTAACATATTGCCATTTCATCCCGTAATACTTAGATAGTTTGTCGATGACCTCGTTATTAAAGTCCGAGCCTCGATCAGAACATATCTTTCTTGGTACTCCGATCTGTGAGATGATCCTATCGATCAGCGCCTCGGCCGTCGTCTTGCCGGTAACGTCTTTGACAGGGATGATCCACACATAGTTGGTGGCTCTGTCAATAGCCGTAAGGAGGTATTTGTAACCATCCTTCGATTCTGGGAAAGGTCCCACATGATCAATGTGTATAAACTCAAACATCCCCGCATGAAGAGGAAATTCGCCAATCAGGCCGAAATTTGCCTTCAGTGGTGTTTTGTTTATCTTGCACGGGATGCATGCATCCACCGCCTGATCTATCTCCTCCTTCATCTTCTTCCACCAGAATCGCCTCGCTACGAACATGTGAGTTCGTTGTCGACCCGGATGCGCCAAAAGTGGGCAATTGTGGGCTGCGACAAATATAAATCGTCTCAGACTCTCCGGTACCCAAAGGGTCCATTTGTCCGGCTCTGACGCATAGCGACCGTGAAGGCCCTTGTACCACAGTAGACCATCTCTCCATCCCATCTCCTTCATCTGATCTTTGATCGCTTTCGTCATCCGTAGCTCATCCGGGTTCTGATATAACTGTATTAGTTCTTTAAACTCCGGATCTTGAGCCTGTTGTTGCCTCCATGCGGTAGGCGAGGCTATATGGATAGTACCATCTTCTAGCCGTACCCCGATTCTTTCCGGGTCATCGTCTAGGTCACTTCTCCGCTCTTGAGGAGGCTCCGCATAAACTTCCTGCGTCTCCTCTTCCTCTCTTATGTTCGCCTTCGCATTCTCATATATCTCATAGGACCACTCAGCGTCCTCCTGGGTATGTAGCTCACAACATATCCCGTGATCCGGGCCTTGTGGACTGTACCGTAGACCTGTGCGGTCATATCGGACTCCACTCGCCATCTCCATCGCCTCAATGTGGCTGACCTCATACGACAAGTCTTCCATCTCCACCGTGGACACCAACGCCGATACTTCTGAGTTAAACTCTAGCCTAGAGAGGCTATCAGCGACCACATTTCGCTTTCCCGGTAGATGGACCATTGTAAAATCGAAACAAGACAAGAACGCTTGCCACCGCGCCAGCCGTCCCGTCTGTTCATGATTCATCAACCATAACAGGTTATGATGATCAGTTCTGACAGTAAATTGAGGTCCTCCCCACAAATACTCTCTGAGCCTCTTGAGGGCCCATACTACCGCCAACGCCTCTCTTTGCCTTGTGCAATAGTTTCTCTCCGCCGCACACAACTTCCTACTAATAAACATGATTGGGCGTAATTTCTTCTCCTCATCCTCTTGTTGTAATACAGCCCCAATCGCAAACTTAGATGCGTCTGTATCGACTACGAATTGTTTCGTAAAGTCGGGCATCGTTAACACCAGTCCTCCGTCTTTCGGGTCTTTGTAAATGAGATCTTTGAGCGCATGAAACGCTTGCAAAGCCTCTTCGTCCCACTTCTCAAAGTCTCCAAAATCTATCATTTTCTCCACTTTAGCCCGTGTTGCACCCCAATCGGGTATAAACTGGCTATAGTATTGCGCCATCGCAAGGAATGAGTGCAATTCAGTGCGGTTCTTCGGTATCGGTCGATTCATAATCTCCTCCCTCTTCTCTTTGGATATCGAGACTCGATTATGGGAGATCTCGTACCCTAAGTATGTCACACTCGTCTTGGCAAGTTGACACTTCTTTAGATTGCACTTCAGGCCAAAAGCTCCGATGCGCCTGAATATATCGGACAAATGATCGATATGCTCCTCCATTGTGTTAGAGTATACGATAATGTCATCGATATAGCAAAATGCATATTCTCCCGCCTTCTGTCCCCGCCTTCTCATAAAGCCACCGTCAGACAAATCATCGTACTGACTGCTCAACATCTTCTGCATCGCCTTCTGGAAAAGTCCTGGGGCTTGCTTGAGGCCCATCGGAAGCACTTTCCATTGATATATTTCCATACCCACCACAAACGCCGTCAGCCATCTGGACTTTTCCTCCAGTGGTATCTGCCAGAAGCCATTCTTAAGGTCAATGACCGAATAGAATTTTGCATTCCGCAGTACTCTCCTTCCTTCTTCTAATGTCGGGAGAGGATTTCTCTCTTCCTCCAGCACCTTGTTAACACGAGCATAGTTAACTGTCAGGCGCCATTCTCCTCCTGGCTTCGGCACTATTCTCGGTTGTGAGACTATTGAGGATGTTGATCTCTCAATAAAGTCCTCATTGAGCAGCTGTCTTGCTAGCTCCTCCGCTATCTTCGCCTCATGTATACTCAAATTCGCCCTTCGTGGTGCCGGTGACGGCTCCGCACCCGGTATTTTGTAAATAACCGCAGTGAAATCTTCAGGCTTGACACCACCTGCATGTGGAGGGTCAAAAATTTCCTTGTTCGCCTCTAATTTGGCTTTTAAAAGCTCCTTCTCCTTCTCCGTGCCTACTCCTTCTTCCAATATTTTCCGCGCCGCCTCTTGATAATCTTCATCAGACATCTGCTTATGTTGCTTGAGGGGTTCTCTGTCCTCCTCCAAGCCTAAGTCCTCTTCCGAGACATCATCTAGGCCCGTCTTTTCATACGTGACCGTGTCTGGCTCATCATCTTTACCGAGCTCCACCAGCATGTCAATGAGTCTCGCGTATTGCAAAGGAGCTTTACGGGTGTAAAAACCATCAAAGCATGTGAATGCTTGCGGTATCAATTTCAACTTGTCGAGGTCTCTGAGCTTCCGCTTGTATGCACTGCTCTGCTCACGAGTTCCCATACGACAAGCCACCACTAGCTGTTGCTTGCGAGAGGGTACCGGTATAGGATGATCAATAAGCCGGTCCCTTATTTCCTGCGCCCATATCGCCTTCTCATTATATGGCAGGATAATAGTATACGGCTTATTATTTTCGAATAAAGTCCGTAAGCATTTCTTCACTTCAGACAGTGAACGGGCCACGTGGGCTCGTCACCCCAGAAATCAGTAATAAAACTTTTAATAGTTTCTGGTGGAGTATCCGGGATTCGCCCCGTTCTCCTTGGTACAAACGCCTCCCTTTTTTCTTCTCCTACTTTCGCATGGAAACAGTATCCGTTAGTAATATGGACATCTGTTCCTACTCCTTCCGCGAATCTCGCCAACGACGGGCTTCTTTGTGCGACACATATAATCTCCTCCTTTCGCTTCTCGATTAAGTCATCAATAGACTTTTTGTCCCAATGGCATGTCGGAACTGTGACAGTACACACATGGGATTCGCAATGGTCGGTCCAGGACAGCTTATCCGGTCTTACGACATGGGGGTGAACGTACACCTCAAGTGCCTCATGTGCGATTGCCATCTTTTTGTGATCCGTCGCTAGACTCAGCTCATAAGCCTCATAAGAGTCAGTAGCGTTGAAGGGATCAATATCGTTCTTTTCTCCTCTTTTTACTCCATATATCACTCGCCGTGCGGCGCAATCAATCACAGCCCCCATCGTAGCCAATTGGTCATACGATAGTAATATTGACCCGTGGTAACCGGGGACGACATAAAGGTCCATGCGGTATACTCGTGCGGATTTTAATTTAAAGGTCAGTGTGATGATTCCCGTGATGACCGTCCGGCTACCCACTCCCTTCAGAGTGCCAGTCGAATTTTTCATATTTCCGTCCACCCAGTCCCGGTATCGATTTAAAAACTTCCGGCCGACAATATTAATATTCGCCATCGTATCATTACCAACTTTTAATATTGTCTTCAATGTTTCACAATAAAGTTCCGTATAACACAGAGCATCGGGCCTGTGTATATTGGCTGCGAGAACAAGAACTTTACGTTCCAAATTTTAGAGTCTTGTCTCTAAGTTTTTCAACTCCTCCTTCTTCTCCTCCTGCTTCACCTCATTAACATTTTTATTATTCTGCGGTACTGGTGCGTTTACTATTTGAGCGACATTGTCTTGTGGTACTTGAGTACACACATTGTCTTTTTGCTCGCCACCCGCCGCGACCGTAGACATTGAGTCTGTTCGTGGTTGTTTGCTTGGCCGAGGCGATACGTCTGCCATTGGCCTCCTCGCCTCCATCGCAAGTCTCGCCTTCCTATTTGCATCAGTTATCATTGGTAACCGTGCTGTATGAACGGGTATGAGACTACCTTGGGGCTGCAGTCTCTGTGTACCCACATCTTTGTTTTCACATAGAGGAAGCGTTGGCCCAGTCTGCACAACAGCATTAGAAAGCACTGTGACTTTAGGGTTAAACTTCACAGTCGTCTCCTTCCTCTCTTCTTCCCCCTCCAGTCATTCCACCACCTCGAAACGATTACCTTGAGTAGTGTCCGGGTAGGATGACGTATCGGTCTCCGAGGCAGTGTTGTAGGCCTGAGCTCGACCGAAATTTGGGTTGGAGCTTGCCCACGAGCCTCCTCCTCCTCTGGGTGGGGGGCTGGAGCTCGAACAGCTCTCCCTCCATAAGGGGTATATCCCCGACCTCCTCCTCTTCCTCTCTGAGGGGTTCCCTGCCACCTCGAGGCTCCTCTCCATGTTCCTCGTCCTCGTCCTCCTCCTCCTCCTCCTCCTCGTCCTCCTGCTCCTGCTCCTCCTTCTCGTCCTCTTTGAGAGGCCTTTAAGTTCTTTTGTCTCTCCCTTTCCTCCTTCTTCTCCTTCATCCTCTTCATGTAGGTAATGATTGCCTCTCGTAACTCCTCATCATCACACATATTGGCATACCAACCTTCGTTCACAGCGGCAATCTGAAGCATATTGAAAAGGCCCGGTTCCTTGCCTTCCGTCCTGCTCAGAAAATTTGCCCTTGCTGTTGGGTTCTGCCTATCATGATTGAAAGAGCAGTCTCTGTTCTCCATCTGTGCCTTACACTGCAAGCCCGCGAACCACTTCCAACATGCGGTCTTCAGGTCTGGCTCTCTCTGTCTCTTCCAACCGGCAACTCTGTTTGTGTACGTGGCTTGTGCGCCAACAGGTACACCGCCTGCCTGTGCCGTATGTGCCTCCGTGAGCGAGTCCATGTTTGAGCATGCACTCATCACTTCTTGAAACAGTGCTGACGGAGCAACGCTTTGAACCGTATTTTCGAACACGTGTGTCTCGAGGAAGTTCTTGGACTTCACTGAGCTAAACGTCGAGCATTGTTGTATGAGCTGAGTAAGCTTACTCGGGTTAACTGTGTGTAACGCCGAAAAGAAATAGAGGATGATCGACTTGCGGCCATAGAATAGCCCATAGGAGGAAACTACCTCCGTAAGGGTCGCCGCCAAGCCAACAGCACTCCTCAAACTCATCGCCACTGTCTCAAAGATTTCAAATCCTATGAGAGTACCAGTGCAGAGATGCTGGTATCCATGAGATTGAAAATATGAAATGAGTGTGGCCACCGCCAGTTCACACTGAGCGTCTAGGCCTGTTGCATTGTTTCTCTTAATCTCCTCCTTCTTTCTCAAAAACTTGTACTGTGTCAGATCAAATCCCTCCGAGACTAGAGATTGGTCAAAAACAGTAACAAGGGCCTCGTATTCCTGCGTTTCGTCGCAAGGAAAAGCCTTCATGCAGGCATTGATCTCTTTGAGCTTGCTCAAAAGCGAAGCATCAGAGTCTTTGTCTGAGCTAGTCTTGGCATATAGCATGAGACTTGCCACTCCTCCTTTCTTCCCCTTGAAGGCATTTATGATATTTTGTCTGTCCTTCTTCTCCGTGTTTGTGACCACCACCGTAGTTGAGCCCGAGGGTGCAGGGGCTGGTGGGGCAGGAGCTGGTGGGGTCAAATATGTCGGAGGGTGTGTCTTTGCACCACTCACTTTTGCTTTCATTCTTTCCAGTCTCATCGTCTTCTCGAACTCCTCATTCTCTTTCGCCTTCTTCTTCTCAGATATCACCAGCTTTTGAGCATGAGTGATAAAGGCCACCAATTCAGAAGCAGATCTGAGAAAATTATATCTCTCCACATATTGGTCAACACCTGCTTTGTTGGCGACCGGTGGTGCGTTACTAAGTGATTTAAGGACAGAGTGATCCTTGGTAGGAATCCATCTCTTCCATGCCTCCTTGTGCAGTAACGCACCCATCAACAGTCTGATCTTGGTCAGAACTCTGTCGGTCTTCTCTAACTCATCAATCACAGGATGAGTTTCTCCTGCTGCCTTAATGCTTTTTTCCATCTCTGCCTTCCCCTCCTCCAAGGCCTTTATTTCCATTGTAAAAAAATGAAATATGCCACTCGAGTTTTTCGAACCCATATTGGTCTTCATTTTTGTTACATCGACTGCCTCCTGACCAGTCGCGAGGAATCTGGCCGTTGCTCTTGGGTTTGTGTACTGGAGGTAACCCTCACATCGTGGGCCGTATGTACGTTCCCAAATCAGGGTTTGAGTGTACACCCCAAAGATAGCATCGAGTAATTCAAGGTGGGTGTGTGTGTCCCCAAACTTGATATGCTGTATCTTCTTTCTCTCTTCTGGATCAGAGACCAGTTTGCCGAGGAGCTGTGCTGTGTTTGATAATAGGATATAGACATCCTTTTTAGCACGACTTTTCTCTCTTCTTTGATCCTGAGGGATCCACACATAGGTGTCCTTCTCTACCCCCATCTTGTTATCAAACTCTTCTTTAGTGAGGTCGTAGTGGTCTTGCACCCACTGTTGTTCCTCCACTGTGATCTCCTCTCCATCACTATGAATCAAGTCGATCATTTTTCGTCCTCCTCCTCCCGTGTAGGCAGGTGGTAAGGGATTACCATATGCTCCTCCTCCTCCCGTCTCTTCTTGTTCAAATCCTCCTTCATCTTCGTCTCCTCCATATCTTCCTTCATCATCCCAGCCCTCTTCTACTCCTCCTCCTACTCCTTCATCTCCTCCTCCTCTTCATCCTCCTCCTCCTCCTTCATTCAATCCTCTTCCTCCTCC
>WBZZ01005144.1:5000-30000 GCA_019918135.1 Paulinella micropora
ACCACCACTACCACCTCCACTACCACCACCACCACTGCAACCACCACCACCTCCCCAACCACCACCACGACTTCCATCTCAACCACCACGACCACCGCCACCACTACCACCACCAACACCACTGCAACCACCCCCACCACTACCGCCGCCGCCGCCGCCTCCCCCACCACCACCACCACCTCCCCCACCGCTACCATCACCAGCAGCAGCGACCCTCCCACTAGTTGCCAAACGGCATCAACAGCTCCCACCAACCACACCGCACTACCCAGCGAGCCATCAGCATCATCATCATCAGCAGCATCATCATCATCATCATCATCAGCACCATCATCATCATCATCACCATTCTCATCATCCTCATTCTCATTATCAACCACCCCGTTGCCACCCGACCCATCATCATCATCATCATCATCTTCTTCTTCTTCTTCTTCTTCTTCTTCTTCTTCTTCTTCTTCTTCTTCTCCTCCTCCTCCTCCTCCTCCTCCTCCTTCTCCTTCTCCTCCTCCTCCTTCGTCGTCGTCTTCTTCTTCTTCTTCTTCTTCTTCTTCTTCTTCTTCTTCTTCTTCTTCTTCTTCTTCTTCTTCTTCTTCTTCATCGCTCGCCGTTCCATTCCTTAGCGAGCTCGAACTAGCAGCAGCTGTCCGCTTTTTCTTCAAACAAGAATGTCCGCTCTTTGGCAAGCTGCCAGGTTATGTTTCTTTTTCTTGTTCTTTTCCACGTTTTTGTTGTTGCTTTCTTCTCCGTGTGTGATTTTCTTATATTTGTCTCTTCCTTTCTTGCTTGCTTTCTTCCCAAACTAAAGGACTAAGTAACAAAACAAACAAATAAATAAATGAATAAACAAACCAAACAAACCAAACAACATACCAACCAACCAACCAACAATATGTAAACAGGCTGGCTGGCCAAGAGATACCCTGACGCCGTGCAGGCGGCCCTGGCTCAGAAGAACAAGCGCAGGCAGCAACAAGGCTTGCAGCCCATCGCTGCGCCTGGGTTCGAACTGTTTGGGTATGGAGACAGTATCCAAGAGTTTGTTGACAAGCATGGGATCGATACAAAAGGGTTTAGCACCACGGTACCTAAGGATTGGCTCAGCGTTGCTAGGGATACTAATGGGCTTAGCAGCACTCAGACTTTGCATAAGCATGAGCTCAGCACTTCCTCTTCTTCATCATCACCGCCCGCCGAGAACACAGCTAACACGCCATTCCTTAGCGAGTCTGAATTGGCCGAAGCTGTCCGCACCTTTTTCCAACAAGACCGTCGCCCAGTCTTCGGCAGGCTGCCAGGTGAATACACTACCTACCTACCTACCTACCTACCTACCTACCTACCTACCTACCTGTAACACTACCTACCTGCCTGCCTACCTACTAGGTTGGCTGGCTCGTAGATACCCGCAAGCTGTTGAACAAGCCATGGCGAGGCAAAACAAGCGCAGGAGGGAACAAGGATTTAAGCCTCTGACTATGCCTGGATTCGATCTGTTTGGATACGGAGCCAGTATAAGGAAATTTTGCCTGCAACACTGCATCGACACTAAAGGATATACAAGCAGTAGGCCTAAGAAACGGAGAAAGCTGTAAGTATGAGGCGCCTCATGATATTTATAGGCAACTAGCCTCACACCCCACCCAACTCCAGACCCCCACCCCCGCTCTGTAGCTACCTGCGCACACTCTCCAAGCAAATGTGTGAGCAAGGACACTCGAGGTCCCCTAAACCCCTGTTAAGCTTAAGCATATTACAACTCTAAATTATTAAATATCATCTGGATAAGTTCCTTGATTTTACCAAGGCCCGTTCTATGCAAGCTATTTTTTTCGCAAATAGCCCATAATCGAGCCGTTAAGTCAGCTGCGGCTTATATTGCTGTGGACATTCAAGTCAGTGGCAAACTATCCAACTTTAATCTCATCGTTCTCCATCAATCTAAGTGATACGACAAATCTGAAGCCAACATTGGAAAGCTTAGGACAAGAGCTTTCCAACGGTGTGCGCTGCATTTCCATATCTCAAATATTGATTGAGAGTCGGAAAGATGAGACCAAAGTTTGAATGCCATTTTGCCAATTGAATGTCCACGGTAATATTAATAAAGAATTGAGTGCTGATTGGGTGCCGGCCGGGCCCGGCAGCCTATCGCATTTCCACCTGTCAAGCCCCAGATGGAAGGTGGAAGGAAATTTAACTAACTTAGCTCATACTCAAGTTTCAGCTATCACCAGCATGAGGCAGGCACGGTTGTTGGCACTATAATCTTGACGCACACAGCTTCTCCATCATGATGCCACGGTCTTGTAGTAGCCTCCTTCTCTATCATCAAGTTCATCATTAATAAACAGTTCAGTGCGTTATTAATAAAAAGCTGTATATATACAGAATAGTCCGGCGCAGCCCGAGACCTTGAAATCAAGTTTTGTGAGTCACGTTGTATACAACTCTTCAAGTTGGCAGGTACCACAAACTCTTAACAAGAAGTTGCACTATGGCTGCATTGATTACTGACGGAGGCTCATGATGAGACTTCACTGATCAGGTGAAACTAGCCTAGTACCATTAATAAATATCAGAACTGTCAACTTCGTTTGAATTTACGAAGGTAATTTCGAACCGTGCGTTGCAGGCTTGGGTTGCAACTCAGCTACGATCAAAGATGGAACGTAGCCTATGATTGTGAGTCTCCAGTTCTCAACTTGTGACTGATAGTCACCTCGTCGTCTCCGTCTTCAAGTTGTAGTCCGTAACTTGCCATTCAGTCATAACTTCAACTGGTACGGTGTCGGCCCCGGGTTGGTGAACTCAAAATCCAAACTGATTTGGGAAGGCTAGGCGAGAATGACTGAAACTCAGCTCAGTGATGTCACGAAAAGACAGTCAACCTTTTTAAATATAGTTATTTAATAACAGAGGTTTACCGGACCTCGAGTGACCGTGCTCACCCCTTTGCCAAGAAGAAAGCCTTTTTGAATGATTGATTGATAGATATGATTGAGTCAGAAGTTGAGAGTTTGAGAGTCACAGTGAGAGTCCAGTTGAATAAGTGCCAGTGAAAGGTATTGCCAGAGCGATTGCCAAACGATTGCCAAACGATTGCCAGACGAATGCGAAAGGGTAATATTGCCAACGATTGCCAACGATTGCCAGACGAATGTTAAGAAGGAAAATTGCCAACGAAAGTTATGCAAAGTGAGGGTAGGGTGTGTGCCAGAGGACGAAGGGTTCTGAGGTAGAATGTCTGTGGTGGTGAGATGGTAAAGGTTGAAACGGTATAGGTTGCAGTTGATTGCAGTTTCAGGAAAGATAAGTAGGTTAGAATGGTAAGGGAAAGGAGTACAGCCAGAGTGTAAAGTTAAGAGATGATATGGAAAAAAGTGGAAGCAGTCGGAGAAAAAAGGGGTTATTTGCCAGTGCACCTGGGACGGGAAAAGCGAGAAAAAAACGATGTCAGCAGGGGAACGTATTTGAATAAAGTAAATAACAAATAAAAGAAAGGTGTCAGTTGAGAGAGATTAGAAGTTAATTCCAGGGAAAAAGTAGAGCAATGATTTCTCACAACTTAAAACAGAGCAATGGTTGTACGGAGACAGCAGAGCAACGGATTCTCACGAATAACGCAGAAACGTTCCTCAGGGACTTATTCGTTCCTCCGGTATTGTAACCGGGGGCCGGGAGGGCAAATGAGGAAAGATATAAAGTATCAATAAACAGGTAGCAGTAGCGCAGAAAAACGAGCCGAATTTTGGTTGCGCAGGAAACAAGGTCTGTACGGATGCAGAGACTGGCACACCCTTTCGGAAAAGGCAACACGAAAGCAGGATGGTATCTCTTCAGGGCACGGTACGGCAGGAGGCGCAGGGGGGACATCGGAACAGGTAGGAAGGACTGCAGCAGAGGACGTCCGAAGGACTGCAGCAGAGAACATCCGAAGGAACAACGCAACAGGGGGAAGGAGAAAGAGAGAGAGAGAGAGAGAGAGAGAGAGAGAGAGAGAGAGAGAGAGAAAGAGAGAGACGAGAGAGAGACGAAAAAGCTCAGAAACAGCAGTATGTTTGGTCTTGCCAGGAGATGATAGCATAATTAAGAGTTGAAGGTTGAGAGTTGGAAGTATAAGCGAGTGCCATGGTGGACGTGCAGACATAATTGAAAAGTAAAAAGTAAAAAGTTAAGGGTTAGAGAGTGCCACGTTTGATGTACGGACATGACGACCCGGGTCGAATGAACACACGAAGGATGGGCGTGAGGGGCAAGGGGGCTAAACGGGAATCACCAAACTTCCACACATGCAGCCATGGGGAAGGGTCCAACGTGAACGTAGGTGAGGTGACTGCAGTGCCAGGACAAAAAACAGGAAAGCAGGAAGGCAGGAGTCGCATCATGTACACAGATAACCTAAAGACACCTAAGTAAAAAACAGCTGAAACACCTAAGCAGGTATAGGCAGGTTTCCAAGGTGGCTAGGAGGTTTCGGTGATGTGATAGGTAATCTCTGCGGTGTGTATGCATCGCAGGCGGTCTACAAAATTTGCAGACGTACAAATCCCCAACCCTAAGTAGGGACAAGGACGCGTTTTTAACTTTTTAAATATAGTTATTTAATAACAGAGGTTTACCGGACCTCGAGTGACCGTGCTCACCCCTTTGCCAAGAAGAAAGAATGATTGATTGATAGATATGATTGCCAGAAATTGAGAGTTTGAGAGTCACAGTGAGAGTCCAGTTGAATAAGTGCCAGTGAAAGGTATTGCCAGAGCGATTGCCAAACGATTGCCAAACGATTGCCAGACGAATGCGAAAGGGTAATATTGCCAACGATTGCCAACGATTGCCAGACGAATGTTAAGAAGAAAAATTGCCAACGAAAGTTATGCAAAGTGAGGGTAGGGTGTGTGCCAGAGGACGAAGGGTTCTGAGGTAGAATGTCTGTGGTGGTGAGATGGTAAAGGTTGAAACGGTATAGGTTGCAGTTGATTGCAGTTTCAGGAAAGATAAGTAGGTTAGAATGGTAAGGGAAAGGAGTACAGCCAGAGTGTAAAGTTAAGAGATGATATGGAAAAAAGTGGAAGCAGTCGGAGAAAAAAGGGGTTATTTGCCAGTGCACCTGGGACGGGAAAAGCGAGAAAAAAACGATGTTAGCAGGGGAACGTATTTGAATAAAGTAAATAACAAATAAAAGAAAGGTGCCAGTTGAGAGAGATTAGAAGTTAATTCCAGGGAAACAGTAGAGCAATGGTTTCTCACAAAAACAGAGCAATGGTTGTACGGAGACAGCAGAGCAACGGATCCTCACGAATAACGCAGAAACGTTCCTCAGTGACCTAATTCTTTGGGCGAGACCCCATCTCTTAACAACGGGAACCTTTACCGATCCCTTTCAGGATCACTCCGGGCTGCCTAGCAAGTCTATCTACGCAAGTCAGATACTCACTTTAATAACTCGGGACTCTAGCAGAACTGAAATCGTGAGCAAAAGATTGCCACGTCACTAAACTAGCTCAGATAATGGTCGTCGCGCAGACACTTGTCTAACTAACTTGAGTGGTTTGTAAGACTGATGTATTTCTGACTGTCACTTGAAGTATTAATAACCTTTTCACTCCATATTGACATTCGTCATTGTCCGTCCTATTGACAAATTAACTAGCCAAGTAACGGTCATTAAAATAGCTAAGATTAACGCTCCCCCTTAGTTATTTTGTCAATACTAACTGTCCATTAACATAGTCTTATAGTTCTGATGCGATTCGGAAATTTGAAAGCGCTTCCCGAAGGGGGTATAAAAAGTCACTATAACTAACTATGCGGTGTGGTGTGAAAATGATTGGAAAATAAGAAAATAAAGTCGAATCTCGACGATTCGCTGTAAGTTACGATTACGAAATTATGTGGCTCACTTTTCACCAGAAAATTCAGTGCCACCGGCCAGCTATGGCCTAGTCTATTTCCCGCCGTAGAATGTCTCGATCGTAACGTACGTCGCAAATGTCTCCGTCCACTCCATCGTCCTCTGGTTCCATCTCATCTTCGTCGATGACTTCCGGTGCAGCGTCCTCTCGTTGCAGTATGTCTTGTCGTGGGTAGCGTCCGTACTTCCACTTGATAAGGACGGCGCGCGTGATCCACCATTCTCGGTTCTGATCCGTAGAGGTGTCGAAGGTTGTAGTACGCAAATACCACGGTCGCCATTCCGCCATCGTCGATACTATAAAAAGCTCACACAACATGCATTTATGAAACATCTATTCTATTCCGGTACCCCCGGAATTTCAACCGTAAATTTGTTGAGCAAATAGTTAAACTGCTCGCACGGTAACGGTTTAGTGAGTAAATCTCCTATCTGCTTCTTAGTTCCTATCTTATTAAACTTTATCTCTCCATCTCTCTGAAGGCGATGAATAAAATGAAGTTCAAGAGGTAAATCTTTGGTACGAGGACCTGATAATCCCCTCTCTCCTGCGAGAATTGTTTGCGAGTTATCCTCAAAAATTTCAACGGCACCCTTCTGCGGAATTCCGAGTTCCTGTCTAACATGGCCAACTGCTAATCCTTCTCGTATACACTCAGCAGCAGCGTAAATTTCCTCGTCATTCGAACTTAGTGCAATCTACTCTGTCTTTTTGAAAGCCATCCTATAGGGTCTTCTCCCCACAAGATTAAATATCCCGTGCGAGATTTTCCGGTTTTAGGACAAACTTTATGCGCAGCATCAGGCCACAACGTAACTTTAGGATAAGATTTACCCTGTTGATCGGACTTTGGCCCGTGAAATGCTATACCGCGAAAAGACTTGATTAAGTAGCGTAAAATTCTGCCTAACATAGCATAGGTTACACCTTTATCTATGGTTTGCATTACACTAGCATTAAGCGCTTGTTCGATATCTGGCCTCGTCATTTTAGCTAAGTAGAGTAAACTACCTACTATACTCGGAATAGACATCTTACGCAGTCCAGCAGTCCAGCTTCTTCCGACATTGCTTCCGGTAATTAGTCTACCGCCGGCGTACTAACCGGACGTGAATTTGCGTATCCTGTCTCACGTAAAATTTGTGATTGATACTTTCTCTGGTGCAAGACGATTCTGTCTTTCTCATGCACAATCTCGATGCCTTTAAACTCTCTCGCAACTCCTAACCTCTTTAACTGGTAATACTTTTCCAACGCAGCCGCAAATTTCTCATAAGCTCTTTGGTTTGATGCGGAAAATAACAAATCATCTACGTGGAATACTCCCATTATGGCTTCACTAATAGGCTTATCTTTTTCGACAAAAATACACAAGTCTGAGTCTAATAGCCTAAATCCTAGTTCCTCTAACTTTGGTGCTAGAATATCATACCACCTTCTGCCTCCCTGCGGCGCTCCATACAATGCACCATCAACACGCAATATCATACCTTCTTTGCCCTCTCTATCCATCACATCAGGTGGGTAGGCAAATACTGGGTCTTGCATGCGAGCATTTAAGTAGGCGCTCTTAAAATCTATGCCATACAACTTATTACCATGTCAGGCGGCTAGTTTTGCAATTATGAGCAATGAGCGATGCGAGGCACAAGGGACAAACAATTGGTCTGGGGTTCTAACATGTCCCCTCTTAAAGCTAATCTAGACTTAACGAACTTCCTACCGTTCTCATCTATTTTCACTTTGTGAACCCAAGTCAGTCTGACTATCTTATTGACGCCAGCCTTTTTGGCTTCGTTGAACTTAACCCAAGTGTACGTTTTGAAGTCCTTCAGAGATTGAATCTCTTTCTTCATGCCCTGCACTAGCTCTTTAGCTGTCAAGCCTTGCTCTGCTATCTCTTTGGGTAGACGAATGTTCAGATGCAGTAAAAATTCGTTTGGTTCATGCATACATCTTTCATAACAGAACATAGCACTTTCTAACTCTCCGGTAGGCAATACGGACTCACTCTCACTTACCTTATACTTAATAATCTCAGAATCTAGCATCTTCTCTAGCTTGTCTTCGAACTGTACAAAGTGAGATGGTTTTGGTTGTCGTTTAACTTTCAATCTCTCTTTGGGAGTGCATTTCTGCTTAACTGTTCCTGTGCGTACTTTAGTCTCCCATCCTGCTCCGTATGTCTTCTGCCCACTCCTCTCCCCACTCTTTCGCAAGTACTTTTACTCTCACTCCCTCTAGTTCTTGAACCTCAACTACTTTTAGTTTTCGTTTTAGTTCACTATGAGGTCGTGATCGTTTTGTTTCTTGCGATTGTAATGGTTGTTGTTGTTGTGCTTTTCGTCTTGTGCGTTTTCCTTCGTGAACAATGTTCGCTTCTGTGATTCTATCACTTTGCTCCCATGTTCTTCCTTTACTGGGTTGTTCCGTCTCTTCATATGCTCTCCTCACGTGCTGTGCTTGTGGGCCTGATGCATCTGTGAGTGCTTGAACATTACCTAGTCCTGTGTTGATTGTCTGTGGGGTTGTGTTGGTGGGATGGGGTGCAGCTGTCGATGTGGTGTCGATGCCCTGTGTCGTAAAACTATCTTGTGTAGGTGTGTGTTTGTAATCTAAGTCTGCTTCCCCTGAATCACCACGATACTCCCCCTGTGCTTGTTGACTAACTGACTGACTAACATCATCGATTTGGTCATATGTGTCGTCATCGTCATGAGTCTGTGTCGTTTCCTCTTGTGTGTGGGTGGTGTCTGTGGAGGTGGTGGGTGTGGAGTGTGTTTGTGCAACATCGACATCCTTACTCGCACTCTCCCCCTCAGCTACATCCTCATCCCACTGAACGGTTCTGGGTGGGTGTGCTTCCTTTCCTATTACGTACGGGTTGAAACGCACGTTCCTAACTCCTGTCACTATCTTACTACCGTCCCACACTCTATAAAGCTTTCTAAATAAGTCATATCCTACTAACATCACTTTCTTACCTCTAAACTGTCCCTTTCTCCCCTTGCCTGTATACAATACACCCATGCAACCTATCGGTCTAAGATGTGCCAAAAACGGTTTCCGACCTAACAACTGCTCGTAGGGTGACACTCCCTTTCTCGGACCTGAGGTGGCAGGCAAGATATTATGGATGGTGGTGGCTGCATGCTCCATTTCTGCCCAAAAGGAAACTGGCAGATGGGCATGGTACCTCATGGCTCTAGCGGCCCCTGCTGTGATGTCATTAGCCTTTTCAGCAATAGGGTTACCAACTTTGTCGCCGGTCGACGACGTTTTCCAAATAAACTGTTTGGGTTTCCACCACTCAATCACATCTTTCGGGACATCAAATTCCTGATCACATCTAATCTCTCTTACTCTATTGCCTGTCTGTCTTTCATAAAATGCTACCGCTTGCTTAAGGCAATCAATAAATTCATTCTTATGTGCAAGGTAATAATCCTTAATAAACAACTAGTAATCGTCCGTAACCGAGAATTTATGCCTCTTCCCGTGTATTGAACGAAATGACCAGGTTCCTGTGTCTAAATGTAGTACCTCTCCTGGTTTACCTGCTCTCTCTATTCTATTAATTCTAAATCTAGGCAATTGCTTTGCTTTACCTATCATGCATGCTTCGCAGAGCTCAATCTTACTCTCATCTCCAACTAACTTTATATCTAATGCACTTGCAAGAGCTCTCATCTTCTTGACGTTATAATGTCCACATGCATAATGAAACAACTCTATGTCTACCTTTCTAATTACCTGGCTTGTGGGGGTATGACGCGTAAAGTGCTACCTCTCCCATTTCGCCCTCCCTCTTCTTACGCTCACTTCTCTCTCTTCTGGGGCTTCCCTCCCCTCTTACCCCAGCTCACTCCTATTCTGCTTCATTTGGGGTTCATAACGCTCATTCACATCCCGTGGCGTATCATACTCATCATCCCATCTGTACAGCAGAGTTGGTAGGAGTCTCCCCCTCACTAGCACGTCCTTTTCCACTATCCTTATGGGGTTCTTGAAAATAACCAGCTGCCCATTTTGGTGGACAATTGACCGGTGATGGAAGTGATCCATCCTTCCAGTCGACGCAATATTTACGGGTACCTTAGTGTCGAGTAACATAGGTCTCGACACCGTTATAGGCTTACCGTTTCCGTTGATTCGTGTAACTCTGGCTATGCCTTCTCGTGCTATTTCACACTCACCGTTACCTGTTACTAGCTTCACAGGTGGTACTGTTCTAATATTGTGCAAAAAGTCTGAGTTGCAAGCTATGTCTCTAGAAGACCCGCTATCTTGCACAATTGTGTTTTTCCTGTCCCTACCTCCCTCACCATCTAGCACTAGCGTGTAAGTTGTTGCTGTTTCCTTGTGTTTTGATGGCGATTTTGTTTGTGAGGTGGTTTTGTTTACGGTGGGTGCTGTTGGGGATGTTATGGGTGAAATTGTTGAGCGTGCGGCATGATCAATGTACACTCTCTCGATCGCTCTTACTATGTCTGTCAAGAAATCATCTTTTTCACTAACTTTTCATCACTTACTCTCTTCACCTCGCCATTATCCTCTCGCACACATGTAATGGTTAGCTGCTGTGCGATCTGTGAAATGTCTTTGAATGTGATGACGAGTGGTGTGTGTGTGTGTGTGTATGACTGAGTCGTGGGAGCTGGACCTTTATCTGGTGTAGCGGTGGTTTCTGCGCTCCCTCGTTGCGCGTGCTTGGTCTGCTCGGTCCTGCCAACAACACTGGGTAATCCAGTAGATACCGGACTCCCACAAGCATCGTTAGACCTATTCTCGTACAGTTTGGCGTGTTTTTCCATATATTTCTGTACATTCCCTTTACGCGTGAACACGAGATATTGCTTGTCCGTGCATTCCGGATCATACCATGCATCAAGCATTGCATTATCATGTCTGATCTCATCGGAACATCGTGAATCATTACTGTCATCATCGTGCATTGTCATCTCTTCATCCTCTTCATCGTGTTCAGATGTGTCATCTTTCGATGCGGTGAGGAATGCTTGTGCGGTGGGGGTGTCGTGTCGTGTTTCCTTCCCTTCTCTTTGCTCCCCCTCACTTCTCTCTCACTCTTCTCATGCTTTTCCTTCTCTTTCAATCTCTGTGAGGTAGGTGTAGTGAGAGTGTTTGTGAGGTTTTGTGGTATGGTTAATCCTCTCGCTTTTGCATCTTCTCTCAAACCTCTCTCATCCGGGAAATAAGGGGATTTGGGGGGGGCGGAGGTCGGGGCTCACAGCTAGGTCAAGCAGAGGGTATTCGGGGTCTTGCTTCTTTGCATGGTAACCACAGAACAATCCATAGACCATCCTAGAAGCTTGCGTTGCGTTTGGGGTCTTTCGATCGAATTCTAACGAGATTTTGCAAGGACTTTTCTTTTTATTCACGCCACTACACTTTAAAGACCTTGGTCTCTCTCTTGAGTATCTCACAGTCGTGATAGGTGGTGTTTTGGGGGCCCGATTTTTGACGCTGTGGGGTGTCGGCGGAGGTGGCCCGGGTTCACTGAGTCGGAGAGACTGAGATGTTGGTGACAGAGGGACTCCCTGTGCCACTTTCTTTGCCGGGTAGGGGACGAACACCTGGCTCAGGCTGGGGTTCCCCAAACTTGACATTTGCTCTCTCCCTACCTCTCTCTTCATCAGGGGTTTCCCCATGTTCGTTTGGACCATCTCCCCCCATCATGACAAGTAAAGCGTCATTCTCACTGTCTGACTCCCCTTGTTCTTCTTGTTGTTCTCGTATTAGTGTCACGTCTTTGTCTGACTTCTTCTTCTTTGAGGACTTCGAGGGCTTCTGTGGCTTTCCCTTTTTGGGTTTCTTGTCGTTCTCGTCTTCACCCGTCTGTCCTTTTTTCTGGGACTTTGCGCTTGGGCAAAACTTCTTGGTGTGGCCTATCTTGTTACATTCGTAACATGTCACCCGAAGCCAGCACTCCTCCTTCTTTTTGAACTTACTGATCTTGCCCTTACCCCCTTCCCCTTTCTCACCCTCATCATCAAACAGGAGGTTTGCTTCCCTCTTAGGTCTCTTAGGTCTCTCAGGTTTACCCTTCTTCTCTTCCTCTTTCCACTTATCTTTCCTCTACAACGCCCACGTGTCTCTCGCGCTGTCTATTATGTCGTCTAAGCTAGGCTTAAGGTTGGAGGGTAGATTGTAGTAGAGTGCTTTGAATTGCTCTCCATAAGCAGGGTGTTTAGCAAGCTTCTCTTGCAGTGTTCTTACTAGCTCGTCTTTGTCGAATGGGTGATCTCTTTTCATTGCAATGTAATCGTTCAGCCATGTATCGACATAGGGTTTTGGATACATCCTCTCGAATTCTTGCGCTTTTATGTTTTTGCTCACCCCGGAAATTGATCCGAACTTTCCTCGCACTGCCTCTATAAATTCTATCGGGCCTTTCACCGTCTTTGTTCGCAAATAACGTACAACGATGGGGTTAGAGAAAGCAACAGAGAGAATGAGTTGTAGTTGTCTCATGCGTTCGTAGTGTTTCTTCTCTTTGGTGATCGTTCTTACTCTTAATGTGTGAGATCGTTTAGACTCTCTTCTCAGCTCTCTCTTTAGCCTCTTTGCTCTTTTCGCTTTCCACTCTGCTTTCGCCTCATCTGTCATCTTTGCCCAATCTTTCGGCTTCTCGCTTACTGATTTTGCGTCAGCTTTCTTTGTTCCAGGTCTCGGTTTGCTGGGATCTGGTGCATCCTCGTCTGTATCAGTGTCTGGGGTATCTTCTGAGTCAGGTTCGTCAGGTATCTCCCATTCCACTACTTCCATCGCTTTGTCTGGATCGTAGGGGTATTTGGCTTTCGCCTTTGCTGGGTCTGCAAATGCTAGCTTCACACACTCCCCATGCCATTTAATAATGCCTTTGGCATAATTTTCTAGCTTGTAGCAAAAGTCGGAGTAGTTCCGTGTGGTACCATCTAACTGCGGAATGTATTCTTGCCTTAAACCCATGTGTTTTTCGGTTCCAAGGCTCATAACCTTTGGGCGAGACCCCATCTCTTAACAACGGGAACCTTTACCGATCCCTTTCAGGATCACTCCGGGGTGCCTAGCAAGTCTATCTACGCAAGTCAGATACTCACTTTAATAACTCGGGACTCTAGCAGAACTGAAATCGTGAGCAAAAGATTGCCACGTCACTAAACTAGCTCAGATAATGGTCGTCGCGCAGACACTCAGTCTAACTAACTTGAGTGGTTTGTAAGACTGATGTATTTCTGACTGTCACTTGAAGTATTAATAACCTTTTCAGTCCATATTGGCATTCGTCATTGTCCGTCCTATTGACAAATTAACTAGCCAAGTAACGGTCATTAAAATAGCTAAGACTAACGCAAACATTGTATTTTTCCTTCACTCATGTGCCCTTGTCCACAAATTTACCGCCGGTAACTGGTTTGTGGTTTGCGGGAAATCGGGAAAAAATGAAATATAGAGTGAAAAAGTGACAACTTCTGGCAAAAAGTTCAAGATCTTTGACTTAATTGTTTGAAATCATTTCTGGACGGAATCGAAACTTGAACTATTTATTAATATTAATAGTGAAGTCGAAACGTCGTGCAGAGGAGAATCTAATGAGCCTGTCAAAAAGCCCGAGTCAGTGAATTGTCAACTGCCGGTAGAGGTTTTGGCCTGTCATTAAGGTGCTCAGTCTGATAGCTCCCCCCCCCCCCCAGACATAACAGTTGAGTTGAGTTGCGTACAGAATGAGTGACTAAACGAACGAAGAATGATGTTTCCGTTAAACAAAATGTCTAAAAGGAAAAAGAGAAACGGTTGAGTCTCTTAAATCATTGGTGAATAAAAGATTGATGAGTCAATGCTTTGCGCGATGCAGATGATGATCAGCCGGGGCCGGATATCCATGATCCGCGGCAAGAAACTGGGACAATTGACCGAGGCACAGTAGCGAGCGGTGGCCCAGTATCGGGGGGCGATGTCGAGCCGTAGAGGTCGGAAATAGTCTGTTGGCCCCCGCTGAGTGTCACACAGCCAAGATAAACCAATTAAGCACCAAAGATTTCGGGTCCGGCAGAGCCGAGGTGTAATAGATGTAGTTAGAGGGGTGTTTGGGCCCGCAGGGCATGTGTACCTGAAGCAGTGGGGGGGGGGGGGGGGGGCAACGCATACCCCGCGCTGCCGTTTTTGGAAAATTTGCAGTGGCAGTCTTTACCATTCCGACAAAATCAAGGCCTGACGCCTTCAACGCCATTGCTGTCTTCACACTGGCAAACCATGAATCTCCAACAATCAAACGACCTGTTCCATGCCTCGGCTTTACCAAACGCAAAGTGGTTGCTGTTGTTACCCCCCACAGGTCCACCACTTCCTTGGCTCGGTCGCGGTCCTTGCCATCGACGCATTCCAAATTCAAACAAATGCCCGTTTGTACGTCACACGCAGTATGATATTCCCTCCCCAAAGGAATCGGCTTGCGAGGCACATAAACCTGGCCTGTCATCCCTGTACCTGGCAATTGTCCCATGCTCTCGTCAACGGTAATGCAAGCCCCAGGAATAAACGCCCAATTGAAACGCTTGCTTGTCTCTTCCATGAAAAAACGAATTGGCAGGAAAGGATCGTTGTCACTAGCTAGAGGCCCAAAAGAAAGACAAGTCGAAATCGTATCGAAGCGATTCAAGGACCAGCCCATCTGTGCCTACCTCATCTCTGGGGGTCCAATGTGCCTTCCGTCTACCTCTATCTGCCATCGACATGAGCACAAGCAGCCAGAGAAATACAGCAAACTCTTCATGGTCCATGTGCTTTTTGATCCACTGCTCCTTGTACTTTGTTAGCTCGATATTGGTGAACTCTATTGCTCGGCTGACAGCTTTAGGAGGCATGAAGTGCATGAAATGTCTACAGAAACAGATAGGGAGAAAAAAAGGCAAGAATGAGAACAAAGTGAAAAGAAAAACAAACAGCAAGAACTCATAGTGGACATGAATGAACAACAGTACTCAAAGTGTCTGCATTCACTACTAAAAATTCTCTGAACGCAAACAGACATCAAGATTTATAATGATGGAGACACATACAGCAACATATATATTTTGCTACTCTAGCTGGATTTCACATAAAAATAAGCACAGACAGAGAAAGAGGAGGTCGTACTCGAGTGCAGAAGCATTCGGAGCATTCTGAAGCCTGGTCTTTGGTTCAAACACAGGACGATCTGCACTCCAATCTGCTTTCTGTTCCTTGTACTGCCACTCAAACCCACCGTCTGCAACAACTTCTCTTCCTCCTGCTCCACTTACTGTGCAGTGTAAGGGCATATGTTATAAGATTTATGACTTTCTTCCTCGGTCCTCCTTCCTCATCAGTTGTTTCTGTCTCATCATGAGAGTCCCCCTGCTCAGATCATAATATATAAGTTGGCCTCCTCCTGAGCAAGGGGTTGCTCGTCCTTACTCAATTCTTCGTCATCAGTAAACTGGACTATTACCTCCTTCAAATCAGCATCAAAACAACGAAAAGCACACACTGTCTGGGCTGCCTCAGTTCGTAAAAACTTAGCAGAAATGAAATAATCTTTCTTGTCCGCAAACGCAAGGTCACAAGAGCCTTCTGAGCTTTTGTTTCGGCAATGTTTTAGCTGCCCCACAAGGGGGGGTTGTTTAATAAGTATTCGTGAACCAATAAGGCCTAATTGTTAGTTAGTCCTCATCTGTGCCTATGTGTTGGCTCCGAGCGTACTCCCGTCACAAGGGCTTGTGAACAGGACGAGGCTTAACCCCCAGCTGATTAGGAACCGAATCGTTGGACGGGAACCGTCAAAAGGGGAAAACATGTGGCCGAGTGCGTGGTCGAACACAAGGGAACAGCCTTCTGCATGAAAGGGTAGTTTCATTGCAGTCGGGGCGGTAGATTCTCCCTGGATCCTGTTGAGTGATTGTGTTGGTTTCGCGTTGGTACGTTGTTTGTAGGCATATTTCGTATTCGTTGGAGGGGCGCAAGTTGTTCTCGATGGTCGTGCGGTTGGTGCATGGATCTAGTTGGTTTGTGAGGGAGGGGGTTTATCTGTGAAGGTTCGGGTTTATGGGTCAATGATGTCAACGGTGTCGGGTGCATCCAGGGTTTGTTGATCGGAGGTTTCTTGTTGGCTGTTTTGGGTGGGGTTGGGTCTGGGGCACTTGTGCATTAGTTTCCAAATAGTTAGGATGTGGTCGTGGCATAGATCTGTGAGTTCTCGATATACTGCTGAGGCTTGCGTTTTTGAGAAGTGTTCTTGAATTTCTGTATATCCCGTGGCGGGTATGTACCCTCGTGCCCCTATAGCGGCCATTAGGAGGTGTGGTGCACATAGGCCAGATGTTCCCAGGCGGAGTTGTTGTATGCGTCGTTGGTATTCGTGGTATCGATGTTCGTAGATTGCGCGGGGGTTGTATCCCTGGGGGGTGGCGGCAACCCATGGTTTTAGGGGCCATTCAGTAGGTGGGTTATCTCCTCTGTGGGAAGTGGGGTCGTTGGGGTTGTATGGGGGGTCGATTCGTATTCCCTTTTTGTCCCAGATCCGTTGGATGGTAGCACTTGATGCGTTGGCGTATCTAGATTGTTCCATTCGGACCAGCCATTCGTCTGTTCTGGTTGTGGCTTCGATGAGGTAGATACTCGGTGAGGTGGCATGTGGGGTCAGTATTAGATCGGGTTTCCAGGAGTGGTCTTCAGATCTCAATTCGGTCGCGAGGGTTGCTGCTGGGTGTTTACGTTGTTGCCGGCATATCTCTCCTTGTTCTCCTAGGGTCGTCCATGCTGGTGCGATGTCGATGTTATCTGGGATTAGGACTGGTTTGCCTTCTTCTGCTATGACCAGCATATGGTTGCGCTGTTGGGTGTCTTCGATGTCCGGGTTCAGTCCCAGGTGGCGTTTCAAGACTTGTCTTGAGGCTGCGTGGCGATGGTTGATGGCTTGGCGGTATTCAGGGGGGTGTAGGGTGCTCGTTTCGGTCAGGTAGTGATCTATGGTGCCAATTTTGCCGCAGAATTGGCATTTGGCGTCTTCTGGATTTCGTGTTTGGACGCTGCGCATAGCTGGGGTCTCAACTGCTGATAGTTGCGTTAGGAGGATGATGCGTACTATTTCCCAGTCAGTCCTGGTGGTTTGTGGGTCAAGATAGTGGTGAGAGATGCGTTGTGTTTCTCCCCGCAACTCGGATGCTGAGCCCCATTTAAGAGCGAATCGTGGAGCTGGGGTGGTTTTGTGGAGGTTTGTTGATAATCTGTGTCGGAGGCACCAGTAATTTCGGTCACGGATGGCGGCTTTAGCTTTGAGTTTGAGGATGGCTTGTCGACTGTTTTCTACAAGCGTAATGTTCCCGGTAAATCGGTGTTGTACTGCTATGACGTAGGGGGATTGTAGTGTTGTGTTGATTGGGGAGGTGCCTTGCGGGGGAAGTTCTTGCCGGATCTGGAGTCCGATTCCGAGGTCACGGAGGGCGCACATCCATTCGATTCCTAGGTGGCCGGAGTATCTGGATTTTTCTAGCAGGTATTCATGAGAGTGCCAATCGAGGAAGGGTTGGTTTCGGATTGGAGGGGGTCGCGGCTGGTCGGCTTTGATATCATTCCATGGGGAGTGAAGTAGTTGGTTGGCTTGGACAGACTGGAGGTAGAAAGCATCCCCCGTGGGTGGAGGTGTGTGGTAGCTGTCGTCATCTGGGCGCCATCCTCTGGTGGGGGGAGTAGGTAGGTGGGGGGTATCCGCAGTTCCGTAAGTTGTTGCATAATTTGCTGACTTTGGGGATCGGTGTCTTGGTGTTGCTTGCGCTCCCGTCTTGGAATCGTTGTGTTGGGGGGTGGTTGTGGTTCGTTGGGTACGGGTGGCCTAGGGTCACTGCCCTCTGGATTCCAATCAGCGTGAGGGAGTAGGTTATCTCGGAGTAGTCGGAGATGGGAGTGTACTGCAATCTGGGTTGATTTGTCATGGGAACACAGTGCTCCTAAAAAGACTGTTGCCATCCGTATGCTGGCTCGGTCTTTGAACTTAGGTAGTCCGAACCCCCCACATTTTCCTCTTGGTGCGTATAAGTAGGCCACAGGGATATCTGTGGCACGGACTCGGAGGGTACTCCGGAAGCATTCCCGGAGGTAGGTATCTAGGGTTTCAGCATCTGCTTCTTTTATCGGGGTCCATCCGAGGAGGAAGTCCAGAGTGCCTGGGACTAGGTCGCGAAGGGCTTCTCGTCGTCGTGCGTTAGAAATATTTAAGTTGAGGGCTACTTGGGAGGCTAGCAGAAGGGTAGTCATGGTTTCGTCCAGTTGGAGCTTGTAATCGTTGAGGCCGGAGGTGTGAAGGCCGAGGGATCTGAATTTTTCATATTTGGTTAAGCTGGGGATGGGGTTGCCATCTAGTGCCGTTAGACCCACATCGAAGTCTTCAGTGTGACCATCTGGGTAGACGGTGATACCTAACGAGAAACTCTTGGCGACTGACGCTGCAAATCCGGTGGCATCGAGTTGTTTGAGGGTCCGTTGGAATTCTGTTTTTGCCTGCTGTATATAGTGTTTGCGGGGCCGTGGGCCTCCGTATGCGTGCCACTGGTCATCCGCGAAAATGTGTGTGGATGGGATGGTGACATCGTTCTTGGTCAGGGTTCGCCCTTGCATACCTGGCCACGAGTTAAACTGTTTGTTGATTCCGTAGAATTGGTATCCATCTTTGGCCTCAGCTGGGATTGCGGTGGAGGTTTGTCGTTGGCGGTATTCATAGACAATCCCAAAAAGGGTGGGCTGATCGGGCTACCCTGGGCTGTTCCTCGTTCTCGGAACACGGTGGTGGGCCCTTGTATGGTGGATCCCCTGCGGCCTGTGTGGATTAAGGCCCCTTGATATAGGTGTGTCAGGAATCGGTACAGTTCGGGGAATGCGTCTGGAGGCGCAACTGTGGCCGCGATTGCGATCTGTAGGATTGGGAGTTCTACGGAGTCGAAGGCTTTTTCTACATCGACCGCAGTCAGGATTAGGGTATGTTGTCTTTGGGTCACTCTTGCAGCGTGTCGGACGTCGTAGAGGATGAGACGGAGGGTGAGGTTAGATTCATCTGCGCCAGAGATTCTGGGGCAGTTTGCTTCAGCTGTTTTGCTCATGGTGCCGACCTCGAGCATCAGGGTTCGGAGGCGTAGGTCAACCATTTTGGCATATAGGTTCATGATGGCTTGGGATACCATGATAGGACGCCATTCGCTGGGGTTGAATCCGGTGCCGGTTTCCTTCCAGAGTTGAGCAAGTTGGGTTGGCTTCCATTCTTGTGGGACGATACCATCACGCCAGCATCGGTTGATGTATAATAAGATGTATGATTGTCCTTCGTGTGTGAGAAGGCGCAGCGCAGCTGGGGGTACTTCATCTATCCCAGAAGTCGGGTCCTTTTTGGTAATGATGGCCGTGCGGAGTTCGTCTAAGGTGAAATCTCGACGTGCTTCCTTAATAGCTTGGTGTTTGTCTGGATAGGTAATAAGCTGGGGCGGGATTGTGGTAAAGTGATGGTTATAGCCACATGGGAGTAGGAGACGGTAACGTGGGGTTGGGGGGTAGGGGCTGGTTAGTGGTACGTGGGGATGGGTTGCCCTCCAGTCATCTAACAGTCTGTGGACAGGTAGGAGGGCTGCTTCCTTGGCTAGTCGGTCACAGATTTCATTGAGGCAGTGGCGCCACTCGAAGCTGTTTTCAACATGGGATGGAACCCAGTGCATTTGAAGATGACCTTGGTTAAGTTTGTATCGAGCTATGGCTTCCCACAGGATGGGGTAGGGACGTTGCGGGAAGAGTTGTTGGTACTCGCCTTCTAGTTGGCAGTCGGCTAGACCTTTGTAGTCAGTAAATCCGTGTGTCTGCATTGGGTACCATTGGCGAGTGTGTATGTAGTGGAGGACGATGGCCGCCGCTTCAACTTCTTGGTGGGCGCTAGTGGTGGGGTATGGGTGGGACCCAAAGATTGCGATGAGGTGCTCTTGGAACATGAGGATGGCTCCGAAGCCTCCCGCTTGTCCCAGCTTTGGGAAGCTGGAGCCGTCGATGTGAAAGATGGCCGTGGAGTCCAGATCGGTTGCTTCTGGTAGGTCGGGATTCAGGTTGGCGGTGTCGATCTCGGTTCGGGCTTTGGGACGGAGTGATCGTAAGTGGTATTTGAGTTGTAAGGTTTGAGGGAGGCGGTGTAGCAGTAGGGCCGTTGCTCCAGTGTCTAAGGTTTGGAGGATCTCATGGGGTCCTGTTGGATGGGCTTGCCAGTGTTGGAGGCATTCATGGGGGGGGCAGGTCGGGGTCATTTCCTCCCAGTTCGTGTAGTAGCTGTACGATGCATGATGGGTCTGGTGCTGGATATAAGTTCCAAAGTGAGGCTGGAGGTCTTGGGTGGGGTTCTTCGGGAGTGCTGTGGGCGGCCCAGTGCAATCTTGTAAAGTGGTTATTGGTCCGGTGGTAGTTCGAGCGTCCCGGCTCAGTGATCCACTGCGAAGTGTATTGCATAAAGTTATTTATCCATGGTTGAGGTCGGTTGGTTTGTTCCCTGGTCCATTCTTCGAAAATGCGGAGTCCCCAGTCTATTTGAAGTTGGGTTTCGCTGAACTCTGGGAGGTTCCTTGGCATAGGCAGGGTGGTAGGTCGTTCTTCCTGTGTCGGGGACAGGGGGCGGTCACTGGTGGAGCGGTCGCCAAGGAGGATGTCTGGGCGGTTATGTTGCTGTGAGGCTGGTGGGGTAATATATGTGTATTCTTCGCCTAGTACGTTGGTCGCCAGTTAGTACGTTGGTCGCCAGTGTTTGTGCGTCTGCAGTGGTGGGGACTCTGGCTTTGAGCAAGTTGGTATAGTAGTCGGTGACGGCTGTTTGGGACGGTCTTTTGGAGGGTCGGCGTTGTCGCGCACGGTTGTAGACTGCGGTACGATCGGTATCCCATAGGTGGTTCAGGGTCTTTCTGGGAGGCATCGATCCTATGTTGGAGTCGGTTGCTTGTTTCATTTTGAATTTGTGGAGGCGGTCTCGGACCCAGCCGATAGTATTAAGGGCGAGGGCGTGAAGGTCGATTAGGTCATCCGTGGGGGGGGAATGTCGCGGGGTTGGCATGTAGGTGCCATAATGTGTTGACTGCCCGACGCCGTAGTCCCGAGGTTGGTTTTATGTTTTTTATGATGCGTTGCCAGCTCTGCCATGTTTTTTCCCGGTTGGGGGGTGGTTTTCCCGTGGTCAGAAGTGTATATATCTCTGTTAGGGTTTTTTGGTTGATCCATCGGGAGGGGTCGGGGTTGTGTTGGCTGCGTCCGCGGTGTGCTGATGCCCTGGGTTCTACGGTGGGCGAGGGTTCAGAAGAGGAACGATGGGATGTGGCGGCAATGCTGAGTGTGCGGGCTGCAGCGACTGCACTTGCTAGTAGTGTTTGAGGCCCTTGATGGGCTGCTATGCCGTCTTTGATGCTGATGTCAAATAGGGTCCGCTGTTGAGCGGACCATCTTTGTGGTCTATCACGTTGGTATGCTTGGGGCTGTGTTGAGGTATTAGAGGGCTGGTTGGAGTCTACAGGTGTGGTGTGGTTGCGACGGCGTTTGCGCCAGCGTCGTTGCTGCGGGGTCTGGGGGCCGAAGAGTGGTTCTACAGGAGCAGAGTCGTCTTGATCATCTCGGTAATATTCCTCTTCCAACCGCATTCGGACGTTGTTCAGGCGTTGGGTGAACCAGTGTTGTAGGGTAGCGTTCCCTTTTCTACAAGGGAGTCCTAGTCGGGCGTCGTTGTTTTCCTGTTCTATTTTCTCAAAGATAGCGTCTGGGCAGTTGGACGTCTTTAGTACCGTAGGGGGTAGTTGGTTGCGTGCTTCTCGGTAGGTGGTTTGTTCCAAGTGGTGGATATTGCCCGCCACTGTTGCCCAGGTGACGGGGGTTATCATGATATCCTGGGTGTTCGGGTATTGTTGTCCTCTTCCTGTGAGCATATTGGTTGTGAACAGTAGCAGGAGGCCGTCCCGGACCCCCACATCCAGGTAGAAGAAGGTTCGGTATGGGATCGAGCTCCTCGTCTGCAGGAGGGATTTTATTGTGTTGTATCGGATGATGGGGAGGCGGACACGTTGTGGAGTTCGCCATGGGGGGGGGGGGGGGGCCTGGAATCGTAGCTGCGGTGTGGATGGTATCGGGGGTCGTGGTGGAGAAGGATGTTGCTCTCGACTGTGGTACAGTTAGCTATGATGGTATGGACGTCCTGCTTTTGGATGGTTGCAATGGTTTCCTGTTTCTTGAGGGTGTACCAGCAAGGGACCAGGCAGAATTTGTTTTGGAACACGATATCTGGGGGGGCTGCCTGGGGTAGGGTGGGTGATGGTATGGCGAGCCTTGTGCCTTTGGCAGGTGTGAGCAGGAGCATTTCGAGTACCCATTGGGTAGGCGAGCGGGTAGGGGGGTCGGGTGCATTTGTGGGGGCGGGGCTTCTAGGTATGGGGATAGTCATAGCGAGTGACGGGTTGTCGACTATTTGAGGTCCTTCGGGGGTGTGACGCAGGTTGGCGGCAATGCTGGCTAGTCCCAGGGTCCGTCTGGTCCCGGCTAGTACTGGGCTTATATGTTGGGTGTTGCGCGGACTGTGCACCCACGAGGGGGGAAGTGCTGGAAGATCTGGGACCTGCGCGTTGTATCGTCGGAGGGCTTTGGATGATGGGGAGATGTGTCCTTCCAGATCGCTTGTTGGGTGGAGCGCATTTGGAATTTTTCCTTGTACATGGTTTTCGGCATAGATCGCTTGATGTAAGAGGGAAAAAGCTTTTCGGTTTCGGGTGTATTTTTCCCTTGGTTTGGCTGTAGATGGGGCGGTTGAGGCGCGTGTCGCGAGACGGTCCAATTTCTTCAGGCGAAGGGACAGTCGTCGTTTCCAGTTGATTTGTTGGGGCTCTGTGATGGCTTGTGCGTCACATAGGTCGTCGCATTCTTGTGGTGGAGCGGGGGCGGGGCTGGTTGGTTGCGGTTGGGCGGATGGGTTGGGTATAGCTGGGGATGGCGGGTTGGGCACGGAAAGAGGGGGGGTGGTGCGGTTATATATGACCAGTATAGCGTGGGTGCCAAGGAGAGTCCACCCGTGTTTGGATGGGATGGTGGAGGTTGCGGCGTCGTCCAGTCTGTCCCACGTGTCTTCGGATCGTGGGGTAATAAAAATGAGGTGGTCATCGTTCGTATCGTCGGGGCTGCATATGGCGCCAGCCAGGTGGTACGGGTGTGATGTTCTGCCCCCTACAATTTCTGGTTTGATCCACAGTGTTGGTGGGAAAGTGAGGCGTCGTTGGTGGGGTTGCGTTCGTGCTGTAGTTTGGGCAGCCGTCTGTGGGCGATTTATAGTAAACCAGAGGGTCGCTGGCCGGTTTTCAAGGGTTTGTTTGCCTGTTTTGGTGTGACCACAGTGGGAGCATCGGGGGGTTAGTCGGTTGGCGACCCCATAGTTTGAGGAGGGAGGTGAGGTGGCCTGGGGCTGGCAGTTGGTGCGGCCATGGATGGGGAACTTGAAGTTCCATGAAGGATGATTTAGCGGTCGCGATGACTTCACGTCCGCACGATGTAAATTGATCTTCGGAAGTTGTGTGGCTCAACCATCTGTCGATAGTTCAATTGCCGGTCTCATCTTTCATAGTGCGGAGGAGTTTGAAGATGCCTTGGATAGCTTGCCGTGGTGGCGCTTGTGTTTGTGGTCGGAGCTGCGGGTGAATTAGACGGAGGGCAGTCCCCTTGAGGAGCCAGGGTATCGAAATGGGGCTGGCTGGAGCTGCTGTGATGAGGTTAGGAAGCAGAGACCCAAGGGTTTGGATCATACCTATGGTGTTTTGAGTGGTAGAACTAACCATTCGGCAAAGATGGGGGTATCACTTTTTCCGAAATTTTTCCAAGATTTTTAGCAACTTTCAGAAAACTTGTGCAAATGAAGGGAAATTCAGTATTTAGTTGCAGAACATAATAAAATGATATTAAAACATGTTTTTATTAATAGTCAACCACTTAGACTTCACCTCCGGAGGTGGACAGAAACCGGTCTGACACCTAATTTTTCCACTTTTTTTTCATGCCGGCGACGACAAGACTATGCTGGAAACAAGCGACAAAAATGCACAGCTTGGTTTTTTTGCTTTGTTTTATTTGTTTTTAGTATTTTCCTACATTATGAGCTGCTTTTACTTCAAAAAATCCCTGCCGCCGCTGTGATAGGGGATTCACGTGGGTAGTGGAAGGGGGAGGGGGGGGGGGGTGGTTTTTGACTATGCAAGTAAAGAGATTAGTTGAATTCTCAATTAATAACACAAATCTAGGTGTAATAATATTATTATTTAAGATTACTAAGTTCAGTAAGTTAGAAACTTATCCTTGCATTCAAAAATATCTTTAAACGTTGGTTATCTCGCTAGTAGTAGCGCATATGCACCCGCAAACCTACAAGTGCACCCCCCACACAAAAACAACAAAATAAAAGCAATGCCAAACAATTACAAGCATCTGGCAAAGAAAAGAAAGGAAAAGGAAGCGATACAAGAACCTAATCCATGTAGTCAAAATCAACGTCTCAGCGCCATCGACGCTAATGCAAACTCAAAAAAACTTGGTGAGTTTTGCGGGGTGGGGTGGGGGAGACCGGTGCCGCGTGGGGGTGTGGTGTTACCGGTAAAAGCGCTAGCTGCCATGCGCGCGATCACGTCCTCCAGTACTTGTTCTTTCTCGCTCTTGCTATTATTACTGTTATTATTATTATTAGTATTATTTTTAGTATTATTATTATTGTTATTACTCTTGTTGTTGTTGTTGTTGCTGTTGTTCTTCTGGGTTTTTTTCTTTTTCTTTTTCTTCTGACTTTCCTCCTCCTCCTCCTCCTCCTCTTCTTCTTCCTCCTCCTCCTCCTCCTCCTTCTTCTTCTTCTTCTTTTTCTTCTTGTCCTGCAGCTGTTGTTGCTTTTCTTTTTCCATCCTTGCCTTCTCTTTCTGCTCCCTTGCATCCCTCTCCTTTCTCTCGTCTTCTAGAAGTTTCTTAATGGATTGTGTTTGATCTGCAATAGCCTTGTTGACAAGGGACTGAACGACTGCTCTCGAAACACCAGCGGCCGAACCCTCCTG
>WBZZ01005144.1:35000-45000 GCA_019918135.1 Paulinella micropora
GGGGGGGGTTGCATGATGTTTGGTGCACTCACCTAACAAAACTACTTGCTCCTATTAAGTAAACTAAATATCAGCATCAACATCATGACTGGGGCTAGCTCCCCTTCCACTCTCGCTTCCTGAAAAAATTTTGTTCACACAAACCATGCCTTACTCTGCTGGTGGTGCTCATGCTGGGGGGGGGGGCATGATGTTTGGTGCACTCACCTAACAAAACTACTGTTGCTGTTGCTGTTGCTGTTGTCGCTGTTATCGCTGTTGCTGCTGTTGCTGTTGCTGTTGTCGCTGTTGTCGCTGAAAAAGAGAGAGATAGAGAGAGAGAGAGAGAGACAAAGACACAAACATTAATGTCTCCCTCTCTCTCTCTCTCTCTAGGCATGCTGAGGGCTGCCAAAGCGCCGATTTACGTGGCCCACCGCGATGGTGGTTACGGAGTTTTTGCCAGTATATACCTTCCTCCTTCCTTCGAGCTTGGGATCCTGGAAGCGGGCGGACGTGCTCTGAATCTTGATCGTAGTACTGCTTTATCAGAGCATTTTACTATGAAAATTGGGAACTTACTTCAAACTGGCATGCATCCCATTCACTTTATTTCCCCTTCAAGCAGAAATGCTTTGCATCTAATAAATTCTTCATCAAAAGGATTCAACTCGAGTCCTGAGAAGCTTGACGATACTCCCCGACCTAACGTGAAGGTAAATTAATAACCAGTACATCATATATGAAAATTGCTACAATTCACATGCGTAACTAGTAATGTGACAGTCGCCATACATAAAATAAAAAAACATGCAAATGCACATGCATTATTACATATATACATGCGTATACATCATACATACATGATTGTTACGTGCATTCTTTTCCAGATCAGCAAGGGGACTCCAATCGTCACGGTGAGCACTGCAATAGGCAAAGATGAAGAGATTTTGCTCAATTATGCGCCGAATCCGGATTTAAGCATCACTACGCTACCGAGCGATGCATACCCGCACTGGCTGAAAGAAGCTGCCAAGCAACGCGCTAAAATTCCGGTATTTTTGTACGAGACGGACATTGGCCATGTGTGTTTCATTGTTCCTGAGCAAGAGCATCCTATTCCTTTGAAGTTAGTGTCATTGACGCACGAAGAGAAGTTTGCGCTTTTGAGCACGGTTAGTAGTGTTACTTCCGATGGATGCGCAACTTCGCAGCCGGTGTCAAGATCTTTATCTATGTCAACAGAGCAGAAAATGAAGTTGCTCAACAGCGTTACTTCTGTTTCAGCTGCAGAAAGTCAGAATACTCTTCTGCGAAGGGCGAGCTCTAGCGTTACAGTTGTGCTGGAAAAATCAAGCTCTAGTAATACGAAGGTAATAAATAAATAAAATCAATCACTAGGTAGCTTCTTATTTGATTTATTTACAGGTACTTGGTTCTGACATCGATACTGACGTGGACCAGAGGGAGGAGCCGCAGAGTAGTCCGGTCAAGTTCAAAGATAATAGTGGGAGACTTTTTGTTCCTACTGGATCTTTGGTAATTCTCTTTCTCTTTTGCTTGCTTGCGGAAGTTGGTAGCTATTGTGGTTTGTTTAGAGCGTTGACGAAGGCGATTCGGATAATGATTCGAAGTGCTACCGTGAACCTACCGATCCTAGCGATACTAGGCTCCCCCCTCTGGTCGACGACGAATATGTTGGTGCGGAATCTAGTATTCTGGGCAACTACAACGAGCTGATGGAATCAAATGAGCTGTTATGTGACCTGATGAAATTGTCACCACTTCCTGTACAACGAGCACGCAAAAATCCCACTCGCCCCTACAAAATGAAACACCGCACCAAAGGAAACGTGAAGTTACAGAGACAGGAAGCGCTCAAGAAGTTGTTGGGGATAACCTTCGCAGACCTGGATAGAGAAGTGAAGTCTGTTTGCTGTCAAAAGTGGAAGTGTTACTCATTCATCGACACGCGCGATGTGCTACACACGCGAGCGAAGAACGCAGCATCGTCACTAAGTGAGCTTTACACGTGGACAGCTGCTCAGCTTGAATCCTTCCAAACTAAAATTGGTTCGTTTCAATATATGTACCTAACGGAGGCTGTCTGCAGAACAGCTTGGCAGCGCATCCACGGCATCAGCGACGCAGTTTTATCTCGAGCACACAAGCTTCTTGCCAACAACACGAAGGTCTTTGCCAGAAAGTCAACCGCAATTCCCGAAACAGAAGATCTTGTTGCAATTTTGCTATGTGAAAAATTCGCAAACAGTCATCCCGAGATATGTAGCGACGGTGTATGGAGGCTACAAGAAATGGCTGAGGACGCCGGAGTGCAAAAGTATGTTCGGGACAACTGGAAAGAAGTGTGTCTACGGTACGGAACTTCTAAGAGAGTGAATCCTGATAAGCCTCCAACAGACAACACAATCAACAAAGTTTGGAAAGCGGATTTCTCAAACGTCAAGTTTGTACGAGGTAATATGCATATAATTGATTGATGTTTGAATCGTTAGCATAGCATAGCATTCATCATTACTCACTACATCTTTGTGCTGCAGCGGGAGACTTTTCCAAATGCGACATCTGCACGAGGCTTGCGGTTCGGCATGCCCGAGGTTTCCTGAGTGACACAGCAGCTCAGACTTGGCGCCGCCAGAGCCGCCTTCATCACAAAATTCACAGAACGTGCCGTGTAGCGAGCATGCAACGCAAGAAGGGTGCGCAAGAAGATCTCCATGCTACTGTTATATCTGCAGATATGAAGCCGCCTGTGCGGATTCCATCTTGTCGCCGTGCTGCTAAAGACTTTAAAGGGAAAATGGTCTTTCGCCTGTGTGTCGGTATCAACACTTGTTACACTACCGATACTAACTTTATTTTCACGTACCTGGAAGGCGCAGTGGAGCATGGCGTGAACAGTAATATCACCATGCTTGCATCACTTTTGCATTGGGAGCTTTGGCATCCTCGCACTATGCAAGCTTGGAAGTTATTCCTGGAGTGGGACGGCGCCGGTGATAACACTGCGTGGGCTATGCTAGGCTTTATCGGGCTTAATGTTGTCGACCGCGGTATCCGTTGGCAAGTAGAATCTCATCGCAAGCCACCTGGGCACGGCCATGACGGGAATGATCAGTCATTCAGAGTGATGGATATTGGGTGGAAGAGCACCTTCCTCACAACCAATATCGCTCAAGCTTTGTTAAAACTTATCCTTGCTTTCAAAAAACAAAGATCGACCTTTGTGTTGGTTGTTCTTGCATGTAATTACGACTGGATGACGTATTTCAGTCCATGTATGAACAAAAGCTTCAAGAATTACAACAGGCCTCTGGCCTGGCGCATCACCAAGAACGAGGATCCTGATCAGTTACCGACTGCGGATTTCAAAACAATGGGAGACGCACAGGAGGAATTTCATGGAGAGAAGGATAATCCCCAAGGAGCATCAGTGAAACTGTTCATTCAGCGCCCCGGTATTGTATTATATTATTCCCTTCCCTCCCCCCCCCCCCCACCTCACGTGCATGTGTTGTATATATTGCAGCGGCTGATATGCCTCGCAAGCTTCCTGTGGGATACTTCGTCAACCCACGTTTGAAAAAGGATATTCGATCTTTGAGCAAGTACCTAGAGCCGGACGAGACTGCGCATGTGGAGGAGATGTTGGCGGCTGGGAACCTGACAAGAATCGAAATTGATGGCGACTACTTCGACGGTGGTTTGCCCGGACGCCCTGCTCATATGAAGTGTGGAAAATACAAAGCAGAATTCCGACTGGTTGATGAGCTGCCGATGAATTGGATGGAGTTGCCTCCTAACCGTAAAGAAAAGATAAACGCTCTTACCCATTTGACACCTGACGAGCTTCTTTCTTTACCACGCACATATTTTGTTAACGAGGGAAAGGCTCCCGCTCACCCACGATGGCGCGGTGCACAGGAGCTTACTGAGGAAGAAAAGAGGGAGCAGGACTTGGCTTTTGGAAATGTTGAGCATCCGTGGCGCAAAGTTTTCATTTTACTTACATCGTTTCAAGACAAGCAAGCGTTTGCATCCAGCCAAATGGTAGTCAAGGAACTAAAGGACTGGCTCAGAATGCACGGTGTTGCAACGCAAGATGCCGACCGGAAGCAGTTTAAAAAGGCGCAGCTTGTTGACTCAGCATGGAACCATTTTCAAATCTGCCGCTGCAACTTAGAAGAAGAAGTGGATGCCAAACTAGCTGGTGCTGAACCCGCGCTATCTGAGAACTCTTCTTCTACTACTAGCACAGACAACTCTTCTTCTAGCTCAGAGGAAGAAGAAAACGGTACTAGTGTATGCTATATCTGCAACACTGGTCGCATTTCGTTATTATTTACTGTAGGTGTCTCAGACTCAACTGTGCCGCCACGAGGACGCCAACCAAGCCGTCAGCGCGGACGTCGCCGCGCGCGTCGAGCAGCAGGTCAACGCGGACGCAAGCGTGCGCGAAATTCAGCTGATTCCAAGCGGGCGATGCAATCTCAACGCAGGAACAGTCAGGTGCAAGGCGCAAATCAGCCAGGCCCCAATCAGTGGGATTGCCCTTCCTGTAAGATCCATAACGCTGAAGGTGGAGACAAATGCCAATTGTGTGAGTGGCCAGCAGATGTCGGTAGCTCTGATAGCTCTGACGACAACGACCCATTAATGTAGCCTTGAAATACATTCTAATCAAGGAAATACTGCAACCTTCACATCACACAACCACCCCCCCCCCTCCCCCTTCCACTACCCACGTGAATCCCCTATCACAGCGGCGGCAGGGATTTTTTGAAGTAAAAGCAGCTCATAATGTAGGAAAATACTAAAAACAAATAAAACAAAGCAAAAAAACCAAGCTGTGCATTTTTGTCGCTTGTTTCCAGCATAGTCTTGTCGTCGCCGGCATGAAAAAAAAGTGGAAAAATTAGGTGTCAGACCGGTTTCTGTCCACCTCCGGAGGTGAAGTCTAAGTGGTTGACTATTAATAAAAACATGTTTTAATATCATTTTATTATGTTCTGCAACTAAATACTGAATTTCCCTTCATTTGCACAAGTTTTCTGAAAGTTGCTAAAAATCTTGGAAAAATTTCGGAAAAAGTGATACCCCCATCTTTGCCGAATGGTTAGTTGTAGCATGGGAAATTTGTCGGCGGGACCAGTTAGTGATACAGCTCGTTAGAGTCGGGATGGTAGCTATCGCTTGTAGGGTAACGATGAGGTGGCACGTGTTGCCTGGATTATGGATGCCGCGACGGTTGCCTAGTGGATTGGAGTTAGTCGCGAGTCTTTGTATCGGTAGGCCCGTTTCGACTGGGGCGCGTTTGCCCCCTACTGGTTTGTTGAGACTGGGAATGGTGGCACGACGTTGGGCAGAGCTACGGTCACCTGATGTTGTTCGCGTCGGTTCGTTAGGGTAATTCGTATGACGTTAGTTGGGTGTTCGGTTTTGGGCTTCCAGGCGTCTTGGAGGATGGTGTGGAGGTGGTGGTGTTGGGGGGTGGCGTGGTGGACTCGGGTCAAGTATGGTTCCTGTGGCGGTCTACGGGCCAAGCGTAGCGGGGGGGGGGGGGGGGGGGGTGTCTTGGTTGTCGGGGCAGGAGGGCATCGAGGGGTGGGTGGGGGGCAGTTCAGGATGGTTGGGGGTGGTCGTTGTTTGCGTATATGAACTGTGATGCCCTTTCCTGCCGTGTCCAGTCTCCTTTGTATATCCGATTGGAGTTGTTGCTGTGACGGGAGGGTTAGTGAGTCTTCCGCCGTGGGTTTCTTGTTTGTATGGGTGGTGGTGGTCGAAACGTCGGGCGTCCTCTGTCGCTTGTTTTGGCGATCCTTGTCCGGGGATGTAGGCAAGGTCTGAGTGTTGCCTGGCCTAGGGTGTTGGGTCGCTGTCCTGCTTGACGTGTGCGGGGCTTGGGTCGGTTGGAAGGCGTGGATGCTTCGTGAGACGTGTTTGGGGTTGGTGGGCTGTTGTTGTTTCCTCCCGGCTTCGCGTGGATCGGAGTTGGTTGTGACGGGGGTTTGGGGTTGATGTTTGCTAGGGGGCGGTGGCGGGGTGGATTTGTGGGGCTCCGCGTGTTGGTGGCCAGGGTTAGGTTGATCGCTTGGCTTGATGCAGGGGTCCGCACTAGCAGCTGCTTTTCTATTGGCGCGGTTCCGGTTGAATCGTCGTCGTTTCAGCTGTCGCGCGGTAAGGCCTGTGGTTTGTTGCGCAGTGGTTTGTTGGGGGTTCTTTTCGGGGCCGCCCGGATGGGGAGCTCTGGACGTGGCAGTCCCCATTTGGAGACTCGGGAGTAGGGTCTGGTTGATGGACAACCAAACTCTCTTGGCGGCGTTTTGCATTGAAGGGGGGGCGGGGAGAAGGAACGCGGGGTGCCCCGGCTCAGGTAGTTTGAATCTGAGGACTGTTTCCCGGTCATGAGAAGTTCGCAAGCTATAAACACAATGAGACTATGAGACGCTAAAATAGTGGCACCTTCCTGTTCCGGCTTGTTCCCGGTGAGTCGTGGAGCTGTAATGATGTTTCCATTCATTATTATTAATAAATATTTTTAAAAAAATAATTCCGGCACTTGACTTTAATTTTTTCGAAAAAAAAACCATGTTGGAGCAAAAGTGAAAAACTCCAAGTCCACGTAAAAAAAATTTCCCCAAATTCCACGGAAATGTTATTTTTTTGCGTATTCCTATATTTTTGACATTTTCTTGCATTATTAGCTGCTGCAGATGCTCCTTATTCTCACACAGGACCCAAACGACTTCAAAAAAGCGACTGTCGTGGCACAAAAAAATTCATCTTTTTAATACCTGCTTCGGTATGTCCATGGAGCGTACAGCCCCTCACCGACCGCCCCCGTCCATACTAGACTCATAACAGACGCAGAAAACAATGAAACACAAATACAATAAATCTTACACTTGACTTCAACTTTTTTTTGGAAAAAAATCATTTAGGAGCGATAGTGAAAACTCCAAGTCCACGTAAAATTTTTTCCCCCTAAATCCTCTGAAGTGTTTCTTTTTTAAGCGTATTACTGTATTTTGGAGTTTTGCTGTGATTAATAGCTGCTAAAAATGCTCCCAATTCTTATACAGGACCCAAATGACTTCAAAATAGCGACTGTCGTGGCACCAAAAAATTCATCTTTTTAATACCTGCTTCGGTATGTCCATGGAGCGTACAGCCCCTCACCGACCGCCCCCGTCCATACTAGACTCATAACACACGCAGCAAATAACAATGAAACACAAATAAAATGAAGAAAAAATAAAATAATCGAAGCCTTGTCCTGGCCTGGGTCACATACGCAGCATCGGGCACTTCAAAAATTGTTGCCCGTAATCCCAGCAAAAGACATGAGTAAATTCGGACAGATCTTATGCAGGGGTTGCATTTCAGAGACGTTCACGAGGTGCTCAGCGGACGCGTGAATGTCCACAAGAAACCTACCTATCTCCACAGCTAGGTATACCTTACCCTGGAATCTCACAGGACCCATGGCTGTTGCTCACTGGTCCTCCTGGTCACTCCCTTCCTCTGGAACATACAATGATGATTGGATGCTCGTCTCGCTGTCTGAAGATCCATCTACTTCTGTATACGATACTGGCTTCTGTTGGCGTCGGGGGGGTGCCGCAGCCTGAAGTGGCTCAGACTCACGCATCATAGTTGCATCTACCTCTTCAACCATGCGCTGTCTCTTGGGCCGCCGCGCCGCTCTCGACTGGCCCCCAGACTGGTTGCACTTGCACTAAAACAGGGAAACAACAAACAAACAAGGAATCAATCCGTCCAGAGCTACAACGAAAAAAATCTTCAACAACCAAAAACCTACGCCCTTAGTACCCGTTTGCCTTCACCGCCATCCACGTCACCACCGCTGGCTCCGACGCCTGCACCACCGCAATCACTGCAGGCCTGAAGCTGATGATGCGCGATAATAGCTGCAGCCATCTGTCGCTTCGTCTGGCCCTCACTTTGCAATCCGTGCTCTCGGCAAAATTTCACCAGAACGGGCCGGGTCATTTTGCTGGCCAGCGTCTTTGCCTGAAGACCCTCCCGCTCCAACAGTTGCTCGATGGTGTACTGCCTTGCTGGTCGCCGTCCGCCTGACTGCGCATTTTCTTGCCAGTCCGTGCGCCCTGCGCCTTGCGGGTCCATAGCCTTTTCGTTCCTCCTTTGCGCTCGGGCCCTGTCACGGGCGCGTTTGGAAGGACGTCCCTCCCTGTTGCGGACGCTCGAAGTTGCTCTGCAACCCGGAATGTGCAGCTCAGGAGCATCTTGCTTTCGAACTGGCCTTTCCAAATAATGCGAGCATCCCTTACAGAGGTCGCGGAAGTTTTCGCGTGTGCGCAAAACCCAGAGCCACCCTGGGCCACACACACATGGGGTAGGGGGAGGGGAGGGAGAGAGACAGAGAGAGGAAGAGAGAAAAAAAGAAAAAATGGGGGGGGGGGGGGGGAAGGCGGACCTCTCTCGTGGTGAGGAGTTTCCCGTGCGATCACTATCCCTGGTTCCCACTTCCTGTCTCCCTTCGCGTCTATGAAAGAGTACCTAATTGAGCAGCAGTCACGAATTCCCCTTGCTTTGACACCATTCACAACTGTCGAAATGTCTGGGCTTTCGTTGCTAGGCTCCCCGCCGGAGAAATCCCGAAGAACCATATCTTTTATGGCAGGGACAATAATACACCTAGTATCGGGATCGTCTCCAAACAGTCTGGCAAAGTCTTCCGGTTTGGAAAAGGGCTGATTGCTGTCGAGCTGGTGCTTCCAAGCAATGGCTTTCAGAGAGTTACCCAGAATATCTATTACAGACAGAAATTGTGGTAACAGTAACAATACTAGTAGTAGTAGCTAGGGTTTGTGGGGGCGCATGGAAGAGAAGCTTGTGACGTTTTTTCTTTTTTATCCACACAAGCTTCTTATCCTATGCCAGTAGCAAGCACTAAGTTTTTTTTTTTTTTTTTCCCAGGTACTGTAAAGAGAGAGATAGAGAGAGAGAGAGGTGCCACAATGTTACCAACAATGTTAGCGGCGTGGTTGGGACATAATGAGTCATGCTGCACCTCCACCTCAGTCTTGTCGCTGAGCTCGGTGCTGTGCTTCAGCACTTGCTGGTAGAGGCCGGTCAACCAATTGATGAGACCGTAATTGTTGAGGTTGGATCCATTGTCTCCTGAAATCTGAATTATTCGCCTCAACACCAGACACAACACCAGTCACAACAATAATTCTAGTAACACTAAGAAAACTGAATAGCAAGACAATGCAATATTCAAAGTAAAAGAACAAGCAAGGGAATGTTCAGTGGCATACCCAATACGCCAGATATTCTCTACTGTGAAAAGGTAGTTGAGCGCCCAAACGTAAATAATGGCTGTCTGTTCGCCTTACAAAACAAAATTGAAAGGTGGACATGGTTGAAGTTGTCACGTACTCAGAACAAGTGATACCTTGGCCCCAGAACAAGTAATTGAGTTGTCTCGCGTTGATTGCACCCGGGACGTCCATGAACAATAAAACGATGCCCAGCAACCAGAACGGAGAGCCATCTAGCGCGTAGAACCCAACGTAGTCTGCAAAAAGCTACGTACGTATACAAGGAACACAAGCATACTTAGACCGTGCATAAATATCGACATCATATCACGTTCAAGAACAGTACCTGTGCATGCAATCCTGAGAGCATATGACGCCCCCACTCAGCCACGAAAGGCTTCATGGTAGCCATCTGACTCTCGTGGATGCTGAACTTCTCAATCACCTTCCGCGTGGACTCGATCTGCTCCTTGAGCTTTCCGATGGTTGCTCCGGATTTATTGTTGACTGCAGCGTCCGCCAGCCTCCTCTCCAGTCTCGGAAGTTCTGCCTTAGCCTTGGTGCCAGAGACACAGGGTGGACAATATTTTGGTTTGTCTTCGTGGTTCCATAAAATTAAACCCAGCGCCTTTGCCCTGTCGAGTATGTACCAGAAGCCGACATAGCCGTGCCGATGGAAAGCAGGCAAGCGC
>WBZZ01005144.1:47500-82500 GCA_019918135.1 Paulinella micropora
TGCATGGTCAACCCCAAACGTGGAAAAGCCGAGGGCAAAGTGCAGCGACATTGTTTAGAGTAACCAGGTATTCTGTACCGCAAAGTCTCTTGTCAAGAAATCGGCTTGTCGGTTATGGCAGGTCAACGTGCTACGCGTGTTTGGGAATTTGCTACACAGTTTCTCTACCGACACTCCGACCACGCAGACAAGGCGCGATTGGGCCCAGGGCGCTGAGGAGCACCTTGAAACGCCACACCTGCGTGACTGCAGAGTTTGCACTGTTCTATTTGTGGAGGTCATCCTTGGATATGGCGTCGAGCGCAGGACTAGCAGGAGGAGGGAGAGATTGAGGCAGTGTCGCTGCTATATTCATCTGCAGGAGCACAGACGAAGATTGGGCTTGGTTACAGTCAGCGGGCACTGAGTGCATTCATACATACATACATACAATATTACATACATACATCTATACATACATACAATGTTACATACGACGACAAAAAAAACTCTCTCTCTCTCTCTCTCTCTGTTATATTATTACTTGCTGTTTCCAGGTGCCTCGATTGCAGGGTGCTCCTTGACGAGTTTGCGCTCGGTTTTCAGACAGACTCGAGCCGTCTTGATTGGCAAGAGAGAGCCTCAATTCACCGGGCAGTGCACGAAATACGTCGCTCGCGATCGCACTAGGCCTGCTAATGACCGACCAGGCTACCGCTTTGGTTTCCGAAGCTTCGCTGGACTCCGAGTCGCGCCCGGCTTCATCTAGCGATACCGTAGATAATATTGCAAGTAAACTCCTTATACACCCCACGCATCCATGCATATAGCCAATAGTGTCATTTTTTTGTGCATCATGGTAGCGCCTGCTGTCTCGGATTCCGCATCCCAAGCAGATATTATTTTTGAAGAGTTCAGCAAAGACGAAGTAGACGTTGGGGGCCAAGAAGAAGAGGCCTTCCGGATCAAAGAAATTATCGCGTTTGAGCCAAACTACAAGCGCAGCGGCTTTCTGTTCCTTTGCTGGTGGGAAGGCTATGCTAGGGACAAGGCGACCAGGTCTCAAATTTAGATGTCCACTGCTTGTCTGAGGAGTACGTACGTGTGTTTTGCAGGCAGACACTGTCTGACATCAAGACGTGGGACGCATATCTACCGGAAGATGAATGAGTCCTTACGCGTTTCCAAAAGTTGTTTGCTTCTCTACCAAACCCTAAGGAATGCAAGCCTAATCACCGCTACGATATAGATCAAGAGCAAAAGGTGATTAAGGTGTGGCAGCTCCCAGATGAACGATGGATGCATGAGGACAAGCGCCAGCAGAAAGGTCGAAAGGGCAAGGACCAAAGCAAAGGTCCCAAGCGCAAGCGCAGAAGTGGAAGTGTGTCAAGCTCAAGCGCAACCAGTTCCCGCAAGCGTCCAAAATTGCTTGACAGTCCTGAAGACTCTAACTCCGACTCTCCTGGGGCTCAGTCTGCGAAGCCTGAGGAGCCTACGGCCCAGGCTGAGAAGCCTTCAGACCAGCTTACGCCTGAGAAGCCTTCGGACCAGCTTACGCAGAAGCCTTCGGACAAGCTTACGCCTAAGCTTACGCGTGAGAAGCCTTCGGACCAGCTTACGCAGAAGCCTTCGGACCAGCTTACGCCTGAGAAGCCTGTGAAGCGTACGGAACCCGAGAAGCCTAAGAAGCCTGCGGCCCAGCCTGAGAAGCCTGCGACCCAGCCTGAGCACGGTGAGCAACCTGTGAAGCGTTCGCCGCGTAAAAAGGCTATGGCCCAGCCTGCAAAGCCTGAGGAACCTAAGAAGCCTGCGGCCCAGCCTGCGAAGCCTGAGGAACCTAAGAAGCCTGCGGCCCAGCCTGCGAAGCCTAAGCAACTTAAGAAGCGTGCGGCCCAGACTAGTAGTACTGCGAAGCATGAGCAACGCCAGAAGCCTGCGAAGGGTGTGCCACGTGCACCTAAGAAGCCTGAGGCTAACCAACCTGCGAGCCATGAGCAACCTGACAAGCACGCGACCCCGGAGGCAGAAAAGCTATTGCAAGAACTAGCCACCCTGAAGCAGGCCCATGCGAACCTGCAGCAGCAACTTAACTGGAATTCGCCATCCTTAAAAGGCTCGTTTGTGGCGCCACAGCCAGCCAAAAGTTCTTCTTCTTCTTCTTCTTCTTCTTCTTCTTCTTCTTCTTCTTCTTCTTCTTCTTCTTCTTCTTCTCCTTCTTCTTCTTCTCCTTCTTCTTCTTCTTCTTCTTCTTCTTCTGCTTCTTCTTCTTCTTCTTCTTCTTCCTCCTCCTCCTCATCATCATCATCCTCATCCTCTTCTTCTTCGTCCTCATCATCCTCATCCTCTTCTTCTTCTTCGTCCTCATCATCCTCATCCTCTTCTTCTTCTCGCTCCTCCGCTCTGTCTTTGTCTGGTTTTGCTTTTTCTCCTCCTATCAGTCCTGATATGCATCCTGATAATTGGCATTCTCGTGAGCGTTTCCCTTCTCGTGGGCGTTTCCCTTCTCGTGATAGTGTGCCTTTCGAAAAAGATTTCACGAAAGAAGATGCTTTGATCTCTCCTGAGCACGAGCAGGAAGAGGATGATGAAGAAGAACGCACGGAGGTGGAAAAGGATGAGGTCGATATACCTATTCCTGAGAAGCTCAAAAAGGAGATGAAACAGGCATATTCTGTGATCGACACATGGCCACAACGAAAGGACTTGCATGCAACGAAAGACTTTGTCTTTGGAACCAAAGAGAATAAGTTCAACCTGAGGTTTGTGGACGCATATGTCGTGCCGTTCAAATTTGCTGTTGGTGGTCGCAAAGGCGTCATGCAGATCCCAGCAAACGGCAAAATGCACATTCCGTCGTTGGATCGTTACTTGGTTCTTGGCACGATTGTGGAAGACCTGGCTGCGGACAAGTGGGCAGTACTCTGCGGCTCAGCCCTCCCTCACAACGAAGTGCATGGTCTTGTGACCAAAGCGGATCTTTCTGATTTGGAGACAGTCGTCCTGCTGCACATTGACTTCATCAAGCGGGACGCGCAATGTGGTTTGGTCACTCAGCCAGAAGCAAGGCGCTTGATGGTGCGTTTGGCAAAGGTATTTGTTGACTCAAAAGAGTGCAAGTTGTTGCTCAATCGACATGAGGTTCGACCCACTGGAGGAGGCGATGGCAACGGTAGCGGTCAAGATCGACGCAGCAGTGGTGGTACGTTTGGCTCCAAGGGCTCCAAGGGCTCGAGGAAGAGCAAGGCCAGCCAGGACAAAAATGAGGAAAGTGTTCCCAAGGCGACGTCCACCGTCTCTATTCCAGCTCAGGCTGACTGGGTGGCGGAGGTTCAGCGGGTCGTGCGGGTTGAGGTCAAAAAAGAAGTTGAGCGGTTTCTCAAGGAGGAGATCCCCAGAATACGCAACGCTATCAGGAAAGGTTTCGCCAAGAGGGAGGCTAAGTTTCAAAACGAGGTAGAGGCCAAGGTAAAGAAGCTCATCAGGACGGAGCTCAAGAACACGAAAGTGGTAGATCCAGGTCCAGAAGCAGAATCAAGCGATGAGCCCGAGGCCCAAGAGGACGGGTCCGGGGGAGATACCACAGACGACTGGCCGGGTGGGTACTGCAAGAGATGCGCGGACAAAATTGTGGGGTCCAAATACAGTTGCGTGGATCCTGAGGCGCGATGCGAAGACTTTGATGTGTGCGAGGCATGCGAGGTTGACTACTTTCATGAACACCCCATGCAGAAGCACAAGGTTAACATCTCACCGGAAGCCATCAAAGAGTGCAACGCGAAGGAGCGCAGCAGCAAGAAGAAGAAGTCTAAAGGAGGTAGCAACGTTTTGTCTTGTTGACTGCCTCTAAGGATAGACTTTTGTGGTAGGTGGCAAGGGCAAGGGTAAGAGCAAGAGCAAGAGCAAGAAAAACACTCGATCTGATTCAGCGAAGGTTAAGAAAGTTAACGTTGGCGTCAGTGTCAAGAAGGAAGACAAGCGTCGTCCTGGTCCTCTTTCTCCTTCTCCCCCTTCTTCTTCTTCCTCTTCCTCTTCTTCCTCCTCCTCTTCCTCTTCTTCCTCCTCTAGTTCGTCTTGTTCATCTTCATCCTCATCCTCCTTATCTTGTTCGAGTTCTTCTCCTGGGTCGCGCCCTCCAGCTTCTGATTTGGGCCATGCCCCAAGGCAAAGCCTCTTGAGCCAATTTTTCACGGGATTATGTGTGCTATGTGCCAAGTTGATCCCATAACGGGGTATGTGATGAAGTGCGAGCAGTGCCCCGGCTACAGCTTATGTCCCGATTGTGTTAATCGAAGCAGGCACGACGTCTCGCACACCCTCGTCATGAAGAGAACTCCCTGGAAGCACAGGCCGAGCAGAGCACTCCTGCATGACTAGCAGTCCATCAAGGTCCTCCAATCGAAGTGCGAGCTGCACTCCGATTCCATGGTGTGTCGGAAGACGTAGTGACCCTGCGGTGGGCGGGTTTTGGTTTAGTCATGCTTTTTGGCAGGGATTTTCCACCAGGACCACCAATTAGAATAGCTGGTTTTGAGGTAGAAAGGTTGCCAAGCTCATCAAGGTCCCGTAGCTCATTGACTCCATTAGAAGAGCAGACAGTCATTTCTCTGCCAGGCTGGCCATATTTTTATGTTTCCCAGGCGGTGCAAGACCAAGGTGGCTCAGATGCAAGTATGCAAGGTCATCTAGCAGCAACAAGCACAGTTGCAGAAGACTGCAATTGTGACATAGCCTATAACGAGGACCTCCACGATCCACAATTTTACATCCAGACGAGAAGCAACAGAGCGTACAAAGCATGGAGCCTGGTGCTTATAAACTACGGCTGGGAGCCCTGGAGGCTGCAAGAAAAGAGAATTAAGAGGCTTCAAGAGCTAGATTTCCTCAGGCACATGCGTGAGCTAGGCCTTTTTTTTTTTTGTAAATTGTGTGAGTTTTTTTCTGTGGGTCAACAAGCTTGGCAAAAATAATTTTTTTGTGACCAAGGTGAGTGAGGTTAAGGGACACCTTATTATTTTTGTCTGTTTGCAGCAAACTTTCCGATCCATGGTGTTTTAAGGCCGCCACAAACTGAACATGCATGTTTGTTCAACTATCATAAAACATTGTATGTACCACCAGACCGGCAGCTTGACTTGAAAAAATTAAGTTTTTTTTCAAGTCAAGTGGCAGGTTGAGATCGGAAATGTTTTCTTTTTGTGTTTCATTGTTATTTGTATGCATTTTGAGTAGAAACAGACTGGTGGGAATCAGCGTGGTTTGCTTTTTGCAAAATTTCAAAATCAGTACTTGTACCAGTCAGACTGGGGCCTGACCTGGGGAAACCAAGTTTTTTCCCAAGTTCGGACCCAACTGGAACCTTAAATGCTTTTGTTATGAATTGTTTCTTTCACTTAGCCAGCGTAAATCGATGAAGGCGGCCGGGAGTGGCAGTAGACTGATCGGACTTGGTGGGGCAGGGAGGTTTGAAAGTCATGGTATGGTGTGCCAGCCGCTCCTTTTTCCCAAGTCCTGAAGGGCCCGCGCGAGGTAATATGAGGTGTTATAGAGGCCCTCCAACACAGAAATTGTATGTTCCTGACAAAAGAGCCAGATTTTGTCGTGGACAGGATGTTTGCAGGACTTGGGGTAAACTAGCACACATGTATCTATGCTGTCCGGGGTCAGAAATGGAAATTTCAATTTTGTTCTAAGTTTAGTACTATGAATGAGATGAAAACTTTTTTAATGTGCTGTATGTGGTTATTTGGCAGCAAGACTCGCGGGGAACGTTCGAGAGTTGCTCTTCGATGCGTTAAAAGGCAGTGCCAGTGGCATGCCAAACTTTGTTTTTTAGGTGTCGGCACCGGTGATTTTTTGAAGTTATTTGGAGCCAAAGTAAGCATAGAGGAACTTGTAGTGGTTGGAAACAGATGCAAAAGCTTCGGAATAACCATGAAACACAAATAGTAACGTTTTTAAAGATTTTTTTTTTTAAGTGTCGAAACTTAAAGTTTTTATTATCCTATAAAAATCAATTTTTTCAAGAAAAAACACAGATTAAGAGCAGGAATTTGTTTTTTTTACTTTGATTTTTAATAATAATTGACCGGATCATGATTGCAACTCCGTGACTCACCGGGAACAAGCAGGATCATAGAATTCCCAGTATTTTAGCTTCTCATCGTCTCATTGTGTTTATAAACTGCGAACTTCTCATGGTTATTGGCCCAGGGGTCATATGTTATGGCTGGTGTTGGAGGGCCTCCAGTCGGGTGTGCTGCTTGTAGGGTACTTGCTTGTTGTTGAATGTACTGGATTTGGGAGGTGGTGAGCAGGACGCAAGGTTCAAGTATCTGGGCGGGCGAGAACTTCTGTAGCAGGGTGAGGAGGCTGAGAGCTATTCCTACTGGGAGGTCTTTGGGTAGGTCGGAGCTAGGGGGAATGGAGGATGTGGTAAGTCCGCTGATGAGTGAATGTTGGTTTGGATCCATGTTCCGTGTAAAGCTCGGAGTGGTAGCGGGCGCCTGCACCTGGGGGCTAGGAGAGGAACTGGTTGGGGTGGGCGTGGGGGTATGGGCGACAGTGGGCATGGTTGGAAGGGGTAGTGGGGGTGGGTGTGCAGGTGGGGCTTGGAAAATCGCCTGGATACTCGAATCAGTTGGAGCCGGCTTTGTCTGGGGGAGTTTCTGGTCGTCCAGGGGTCTTGGAGGTGGATTCGGTGGTGGGCTACGGCGGCTACCTTCAAGAGAGGTTTGCTGGGAGTTCGTAGGGGATGTGATGAAATCCAGAATCCATTGTCTTGGATGGGGGTTTTTCATCTCATTTTGCGCTGGCACTCCCACCATGGTGTATTTTGGGTGTCGGGGGCGTGGAATGATCCAGAGGGGCTCGTCGCTTAGGGCGGTGGCCCAATCTCTGAAAATGAGGTCGATGGCTTTGCAAGTCTCGGTATTTGCAGCGTCTGGTAATGTCACCACTTGGAAACGGGGCTGTTCCTGGGTGGGTTTCTGGGTGGCCTCTGGAGTAGTTCCCTGGGGTTTCCCTGTCATGGATTTGGGTGTTGGGTTAGACATCAGGAAGAGGACCCATCGCAGGCCCTTGTGGGCGGGGATTTCGGGGTTGTCCATCTTTAGTGGTGTGAGGACGTAATGGTAGACGGTATATCGGTCAAAGTAGCAGGTTAGGGCATCGCGTAGCCTTTTTGGTTTGTAAGTGCTGAAAATAGGTTCGGTAAGAAGAACTCGGTGCTTTCTTGCTGAGCGGGAATGCATCTTCAGGAACCATTTGAGTTGTTCCTGTGGGCGTTGTGGAGAGTGGTGTCGAGGTGGGGGTCTTCGGGGGGGATGCCTCTGAGGGGCTGTATTTCGGGTTTGTTGGTCCTGCGGGGGCTTGCTCGTTGAGGACTCAAGGGCGGGACGGGTTCGTCGGGGAGGGGTGGGCTGTCCGGTCGGCGTTTCGCCCCTGTTGTGCGATCGTCGGTTCTGGATATTGTTGTCTCGGGCGGTTGTGTCGCCGTGTGGTCAGGGGGGTGGTTGGTAAGGGAGGTAGCGGTCTCATTTGGAGTATGCGCCGGAGTGTTCTGGGGCTTGGGCGCTTCGTCTCTGGGGGTGAGGGTGACTGTCGGCAATGGCATACTGAGCGAGTTCGTCTGGGGTGTGGTCTGGGCGACTAGCTCCTTGGGTGTTTCGTGCGTCTCTGGTTGGCGAGGAGGCCCGTTGGTTGGGGCTTTCTGTGGTGTGGGTGGCGCTGGTGATTCAGGTGGAGTGCTCGTCTCCTCAGTTGGTGGCTGGAGGGCAGGTTCCTCGAGTTGCGTGGACATAGTTTCCATGCTTGGTTTCGATGGAGGGGCTGTGTTCTGTTTGGGTAATGCGTCGAACAATGGGGTCACAGGTGGTGTCGGCGTGGGTGGGCTGTGGGGTATCTTGGTTAGGGTGGTTATCGGGCTTGATGGTGAAGTAGGGGATAGTGGGGGGAAGAAGGCGACGGGAGACCGCTGGCGTTGTGGAGACGGGAAGCCGGGTATGATCTCCGGGGAGTCTCCATCGCTGTGTGCCTTTCTGGTGGTGCCACTTGCTTTGAGTTTTTTATAATTGCCGTCACTGTCTGGTACGCCGGCGTCTACTGTTGCGAGTAGTTGGAGTCGACGTCGAAGAATACGGTGCACTGCCGCTCCATAGCCTGGATACCTCGAACTTCTCGCTCTCCTTATACTTGACTTCCGCAAAAACATTGCCCTTGTGCGCATTAAGCAGGCTCTTCACGGCCCGCACCTCATCTGGCTCGAAGTGCGCGTTGAGTATAGAGATGTTCTCGAGGCGGGCGTAGTCCAGCTTCTGGTACAGCACCAGCCTAACCTTCTCGTCATCCTTCTCGCTTGCGTCCTTCTTCTTGGCACGAGGCATGTCTCAGAAAGTCTCTGTACACACAAGCAAAACAATAAAAAAAATAGTAAGACAATCGAAAAAAAGAACGGGTTTAACGGTGTGTGTGGGAAAAAAAGAATGCATGGAAAAATGTGGCGGGCGGTGGCACGGTGGCAAAGTGAAAAAAGGCAAGGGTTTGGTTCCGGCTTTCAGGCCACTTCTTGGCTTTCTTGAACCTCGAAGAATGAGCTGGTCACGGCCGACCCCCAAGAGAAACCGCCGCCCGAGGCCACGTGTCACCATTGTGCATATCACTGCCTTGTTTCGGCCGTATCACTGCCTGTTTCGGCCGTATCGCGGTATTTCGGCCATATCACTCTTCTGGCCGGCGCCACACAGGAAACCCCCCCTCCCCCCCCCCCTCTCCTGCCTTTTTTTGTTACATGTTGAGACTCTGACCCGGCCCGGAACCGTCCATGCCGGCAGGTACCTGGTACCTCCCTCCTTTTTTTTTTACTTTTTGATGGATAACTAGTTTTCAGAAAAGAGAATCTCAGAAAGAAAGATGAAAGTGGAAAGGGCGGAGAAGGGGAGAAGGGAGGGAAAAGGGGGGTTTGCTCTGTGGGCGGCCGGCAAAGGGGCCTGAGATTTTTTAATAGGGCTTGAGACGGCACTTTTTGAATGTTTCCAACGGCTAGGTACACAAGGTACATCCCCCCCCCCCCCGCCAGGGGGAAGGGGTTAGGGGGGGTCTCAGGGTCTCAAGTGTACGTTTTTTCTATCCACACGGGACAAAATGGCATTTGGCCCCTGTCCGGCCCTTGAGATTTTTTACTAGGGTCTGAGACGGCACTTTTTGAATTTTCCCAACGGCTAGGTACATAAGGTACATCCCCCCCGCAAGGGGGGAGGGGTTAGGGGGGGGTCTCAGGGTCTCAAGCGTACGTTTTTTCTATCCACACGGGACAAAATGGCATTTGGATACTGACTCACAGCCAGCCTTCTTGGTCAGCAGCTCGAACAGAATACTGGACGCGGAATCCCCCTCGACATCGACGACTGGCGCCTCCGCCGCTTCGTCACCTTCCTCCGCGCAATCGTCCTTCCTCACCAGCTTCATGTTACGGATGCCCGGTAGCTTGCCGCGCCCGCGTTTCTCGCTGTAGTGATCGCCGCAGTTCTCCTTGTTAGGCGTCATCCAGCACATTGACTCGGTGCAGCCAAACTTCGGCCCACAGCGTTGGCCAGGCATGTCCTTGTGCGCGCTGCAATACTTGCAGAAATTGCACTTCTTTTCGCCCCTGAACACCTCGTACCCTGCCCTGCGCAACGCGGTGTCTCCAATGTAGTCGAACTTGACGAAGAACGAGCGCTGGTCGTCTTTCAGGAACTTAACAAAGGCACTCTCGAACTTGTCCCACGGAGTGAAGTGGCCAGGCTTATTCAGCACTCGCCATTCGCTGCTGCCTTCGTTGAGGAACTTGCTCAACAGGTTCGTCTGGCTCTGGATGTTCTTTTTGTTTTGGCACAGTTCCTCGGGCGCAATGTGCAGCCAAAAATCGCAACGGCCCTTCTCCTTCACCAAGGTCCTGTATCGCTTGACGCATCGCAACAGGATGTACGGCAGCTCGTGCTCGATGATTTCTTCCGCTAGATGGGGCTTCTTCTCTTTCACTTCGGTGCGAAAGAATTGAATGTGGAATCGCTCGGCTATCTTCCCTTGATTGTCCTTGTAATTCACCACATGGTTGCCAGCCCAGACCTGAGGCGTTGACCAGACGTGGTCTGTTATCCCCGCCAGGTACTTGCGCTCGACTGGCACCATCTCGCCCGAGACCATGCGCTGTATCAAGGACTGGTCCATCGCCTTCTCGAAGCCGGCCGGCATGTCGTCGATTACCAGGAGCTCCTTCAGGTACACTCCCTGCAAGCCGAACTTGCCTTCGGACGACAGTGCCAAAGCTCCCACCTTGTGGCTGGGTTTCATGGCCCTCAATACCTTGATCACGGTGCCTTTGCCCGTACGAGTATCGCCTACCATGTACAGCAAGCCCTGCCAGTCGTCGTAAGCACAGACCGGGTACTGTACGCGGCCCAGGCTCACTTCCATGAACTTGGTCATCTCCTCAGAGAGCTGGTACCGAAGTAGAGCGGTCCACCGCGGGGTCAGCCATTCGTCAGGATGATTCCCTGACTCCTCCAGCTTGGCGATGTCCACTTCCACGTCGTAGAAATGGTTATTAAAAGGGGGCTGCTTGCCCGCTTCTGCCAGTTGCTTCCATGTGTAAAGACTCAACTCCTTGATGTCAAACGTGCAATTCTTGAAGCTTATCCAGTTGGACTGCATCTGGTCCTTGCACAGAACAGGGAAACGAGGGTGGTGACCAGTCTCGTACCATTCTTCGAGAGAGGATAGACGGTTCACCCGCTCGGTGTAGTACACCGAGGAAGCCAGCGCCGTGTTTACGTAGTCGGCGAAGCTGGCGTTGATCTTCGTGTAGACGCCAGGAATGGATTCGTGCGGCTGCAGGACCGCGCCATCGAAGCGCACGTGCTTGCGCTTGCTGCCGTACATGATGACCTCGTGCATGCACCGTTCCAGGTTGGTAGATATCAGGTGGAGGCACCGAGCGCCGTAGTAGATGTTCCAGTCCTCCTCCGTAGGCGAACAGTCGTCGGAATGGTAGTCCAGCTCGAACCCGAACGCTGTCTTGACGTGCTGCTTGAAGCGCCCAATCATTTCGTTAGTCATGATCCGCTCGCCACCAGGTAGCTTGTGCACACCGATCTCGTCATGCTTCCAAACCCCGACCCTGTACACACACTTGCCCCTGTCGTCCTAGATAGAATGGAAGAAGTCGACGATGCCATGCATGATCTAACGTTCGTAGAGCATCCACACGTACGCAATGAACGTGCCATCCTTGTTGTGTTTCTTGTCCTCCCGGCCTTCCACGTTGTTCCAGAGAGGTAGAAACTCGGCCAGCCTCTTGAACTTGGGTACCACTTCGAACCAAGCCTTCTGTCACTCACACAAAATCGAGCAGTCCAGCTCTCCTGACAATGCTTGGCCGTTGATAACGCCTAGAAAACATTGTTTCCCCCACTTGCGGTTGGCTTTGTTGTCCTCCCTCTTTACCTCGGTCAGTTACGCTCCAATCATGGCTTCGCGCTCGCTGCCTGCAAAGCGCCTGATGATAGACGGCACGACAATGTCGTTCTTCTCCATGAGCTGGACCAAGATGGTACAGCAGGCGTTCTTGATGTCCAGCCACTCGTACAGCTCGCCCGCGACGAGACGGCAGATCCAGCCGCTGGTCATGCCCACTGAATCGCTGCTCCATAGCCTAGATCCCTTGAACTTCTCGCTCTCCTTGTACTTGACTTCCGCAAAAACCTGGCCCTTGTGCGCTTTAAGCAGGCTCTTCACGGCCCGCACCTCGTCTGGCTCGAAGTGCGCGTTGAGTATAGATATGTTCTCGAGGCGGGCGTAGTCTAGCTTCTGGTACAGCACCAGCCCAACGTTCTCATCCTCCTCGTCGCTTGCTGCCTTCTTCTTGGCGCGCGGCATGTCTCAGAGATTCTCTATACATACACAGCAAAACAATAAAAAAAATACATTTTAACAGATGAAAAAGGAGTGGCCAGTGGTGCACGTGAAAATTTCTCCGTGTGTTGCGGCGCGGCCAAAAAAAAGAATCGCGAAAATTTCCCCCGGTTTGCGGCGCGGTAAAATTCCGGGCATTTGTCCACACAGGCAGTTGCAAAAATGGCAATAGTCTAGTTCCGGCTGCTACCCATTTCCCTCGGTCAGTCGACCGAGGGTTGTGACCCCAACACGACGACGAAACCGCCGAGGCTTGTGCGACCGGCCGGCCCCGCCAAAAAAGTTCGGTCGAGTGGTGGGTATTGCTTGCCACCGGCCACCGGGAAAATGGGGTGGGTGGCGTGTCCTCCGTGTTGACCCGCATTTTTTGGCTAAAGTTTTGAACTGCGGCCGTCCACGGGAAACCCCCCACCCCCCCCCCCCCCCTCCCCCGCCCCGGACCTGCTGGCGGGCTGAACGCCGAGCCGGCCCCAACCCCTCGGTACCGGCAGCCCCTCTCTCCCTCTCTCCCTCTCTCCCTCTCTCCCTCTCTCCCTCTCTCCCTCTCTCCCTCTCTCCCTCTCTGCTCTCTCCTCTTATCCATCTCTGAGACTCTGACCCGGCCCGGAACCGTCCATGCCGGCAGGTACCTGGTACCTCCCTCCTTTTTTTTTTACTTTTTACTGTATAACTAGTTTTCAGAAAAGAGAATCTCAGAAAGAAAGATGAAAGTGGAAAGGGCGGAGAAGGGGAGAGGGGAGGGAAAAGGGGGGGTTTGCTCTGTGGGCGGCCGGCAAAGGGGCCTGAGATTTTTTAATAGGGCTTGAGACCGGTTGATATAGTTGAAATAAGGAAGTGATTCATGCGAAAAATGCAATGAAGAAATGTCCTTGTGTATTGCCTTTTTGTCCGGCACGCACCAGAGAAAATGGCATTTGCCATCCACAACCACATTTTAAGTGTTTTCACTGTTTTTGTGGTCACAGGTGCCACCAGTTGATATTGTCGAAACATTCAGTGATCTGGATGAAAGAGGCAATGCCGAAATGTAGGTGTGTACTGCCTTTTTCTTCTGTATCACGCTGGGTGGCGTCAGGTGGAAGAAAAGACCTGATTTTTGTGGTGGCAGGATTCTGGATTTTTTGGCAGCCAAACTTTGCGGCTTTCCCCTGCAAAATTGGCTGGTCCGTTTCGGTCGGTATAACCAGAGGAAAAAAACAGTTTAATTGTTTTTTACTGCTCGGCCAGCAGTGCCTGAACTCTTTGGAAGAACCCGAGGAGACACCTGTTTATTTCTTCCACTGTTTCCTTCCAGTACTTTTTCTTACTCATAATATTGCAGGAGACTTTTATCTCGTCGTATTCCAGTGCGTTACGTTCAGTTCTGGCACCAAATATGCCGTATGCGATTTGCTCCCCGCTCCGCCACGGATCGCTCTGATAAATATCAGGCACAAGGGGGGGCAGGGCCATGGTCTCGCACATGTGCCAGTGGTCGACCCAGCTCCAAGACATCCACACGCTGGCCTTCAGCGGCTCATAGTAGACTGGGTTAGTGTATTCCCCGACTATGCACACTAGCTCTGCTGGCATACCAATCTCCTCCTGCAGCAGGTACAGACCCTTGTGCTCCGCGGCGATCAGGCCGGCCACGGTGCACATCAACGGATCATCGGCGGGCACTGTCATTATCAACTGATCCAACACAGAACACATCGCGTAGTCGCGATCCATGCCAGTGCATTCCCAAACCATGTCATCACCATTTTCGTCGACGCCCATAAGAGCGACCGTCCGGTCGGATATGTCAACCAGTTCCTTCAACAAGTCTGATAACACGTCACTCAGTGGGGCGTACCCATATCTTCTGCGCTCGTAGAAGCGCACTAAGGCCCGCTTCGCGTGTTCGGGCATCGGCTGGCGAGCGACAGTGCGAGTAAGCGGGGGCAACTCCAGGCGGCGTCGCTTGAGGGGTTGGGAGTCCGTACCAGCGGTCGTTCGTTTGTTCCGTAGAGCGAGCATCATTTTCGCGCGGTGGCACCTAAAGCAGACAAAACAGAGTGAGTAAAAGGTTTCGCGAAAATTTCTCCGCGTGTTGCGGGCGCGGCCAAAAAAAGGTTCGCGAAAATTTCCCTCGGTTTGCGGCGCGGTAAAATTCCGGGGATTTGTCCACACAGGCAGTTGCAAAAATGGCAATAGTCTAGTTCCGGCTGCTACCCATTTCCCTCGGTCAGTCGACCGAGGGTTGTGACCCCAACACGACGACGAAACCGCCGAGGCTTGTACGACCGGCCGGCCCCGCCAAAAAAGTTCGGTCGAGTGGTGGGTATTGCTTGCCACCGGCCACCGGGAAAATGGGGTGGGTGGCGTGTCCTCCGTGTTGACCCGCATTTTTTGGCTAAAGTTTTGCCATGCGGCCGTCCACGGGAACCCCCCCCTCCCCCGCCCCGGACCTGCTGGCGGGCTGAGACGCCGAGCCGGCCCCAACCCCTCGGTACCGGCAGGTACGTGGTACCTCCCTCCTTTTTCTACTTTCTATGGTATAACTAGTTTTTAGAAAAGAGAATCTCAAGAAAGGGTAGGAAAGGGGGGTAGTAAAAGGACGAGGAAGGGGGGGGGGGGGGGTTGCTCTGTGGGCGGCCGCTGGGTAGGTTGAGATTTTTCAAAGGGGCCTGAGACGGCACTTTTGGGGTTTGGCCAACGGCTAGGTACATAATGTACCTCCCCTCCCATATGGGAGAAGGTTTACCCCCGGGCCGGGTTCTCAGCCGACCGACCTGCCCTTTTAGTGTGGTGTCGACCGACCCTTGCACGGTGTCGACCGGCACATCGGACCAGACGGTCGGCAGCCTGAGATTTTTCAAAGGGGCCTGAGACGGCACTTTTTGAATTCGGCCAACGGCTAGGTACACAGGTACACCCCCCCGGTTGGGGGGGAGGGTTTGCCCCCGGCTCCGGTTCTCAGGGTGTACTGGTGCACACTCAGGACAAAATGGCATTTGGTCCTGTCCGGCCCTGAGATTTTTTAAAGGGGCCTGAGACGGCACTTTTTGAATTTGGCCAACGGCTAGGTACATAGGTACCTTCCCCCCTTATATGGGGGAGGGTTTACCCCCGGCTCGGGTTCTCAAGCGGACCGACCGGCCCTTCGCGTGGTGTCGACCGACACTTCCGCTGTGTCGACCGACACTGGCACGGTGTCGACCGACAGACCCGACCGGACCCCGGAACCCTTTAATGATTAAGTCTTAAACTGGCTTCTTGAAGCCGGGATGAGAGACAGAGATGAGTTCGAAGGGCGAACCTTGCTTGAAGCGTGGTGCAGCAGCGTTGGCTCACACAGCACGTGGGCGTGGTCAGAACGGCCGTCGAACAGCAGACGTCGCCCAAAGTCGACCCCGAAGCAGTGGGTGCCCTTGATGACTATTGCCAGCCCTTGTACGGGTTCGAGCAGCCTGTTGAGGCTCCTAGCGACGATGGGCTCGCGGCAGACAGTGAGATCGGGGTTCTGTAACCAGTCGACAAACTCGAAGAAGACGGCGAGAGACTTGATGCTCTTCTTGAACGTGCGCATCTTCTTGTTGTATTGGCGCGGCGCGTCCAGCGCGTTGAACAGGGCAAAAGCTGCGCACGCGTACCTCTGGAGGTGCTTGAAGCGTTGTTGGACCTTGCTAGCAACTGCAGCGACCCCAGCCAAAGCGGGCGTCACTACAGCCGCAGGCAAGGCCGAACCATCGCCAAGACACTTCCACGAGCCTCGCTTTGCAACTACTTCCTCGTTGATCGTTCGCACCCACTGTGCGTGCTCTACCGGGTCGTGCTCCTTCCAGGCCAGTACCGCTTCCAGGGGCTCGTAGACTTTCCTGAGTTTGCCGGTGACCTGGTTGCGAAAGCTCACACGCATGTACTGTACACTGTCTAGTAGCATAGACGTGTCCCAGCCAGCCGACTGCTCTTGGTCCTTGTCGAGCCACGAGACTTCCTCGACGCCGAGCACACGGCCCATGGGCTGGAACGGCCGGGGGGTAACTTCTTCCGCACCTGCCTCGCCGGCCTTCCTGGCCTTCTTCTCGGGCCTGTCGCTCCTGCTCGCCGGACGCCTGGTGTCCACGTCTGTAGGCAGGCTAGTGTCCTTGGCAGCCGACACCGGCGCGGTGGTTGGTAGGTCTGGAACCGCCAGTACCGTCATGGCGACTGCACACACACCCACACCCAACTTTTGCAAACATGGAGATAATCAATTTCCACCTTCACTATTAGATTCGGGCACTCGTTCTACCCCCTGAAGCACGCGCACACACACACACCCCCTCGGACACACATGGAACATGCGCCCGACCACGGGTACAGGGGTACATGGGTACAAGGGATGCGGGTACAGGGGTACATGGGTACAAGGGACGCGGGTACAGGGGTACACGGATACAAGGGACGCGGGCACAGGGGTACATGGGTACAAGGGACGCGGGTACAGGGGTACATGGGTACAAGGGACGCGGGTACAGGGGTACACGGGTACAAGGGACGCGGGAACAGGGGGACATGGGTACAAGGGACACGGGGTACACGCACCCCTCCTTCCCCAAGAGCAAAAATTGCAAGGGTTTACCGTTCGGTCAGTCGCCGGGGTTTTCATCCAAAAATTGTGGTCGGGGGGGTATTTCACAATTAAGGGGACCAGTACTTGTGGGTGGATATCCGGTGCCACCGCCCACTAGAAAAGTGTTTATTGTATATTCTGATAGCGCGTGTCCTGAACGGTCGATTGGCACTTCTCCCGACTTGAAGGGACCACTATTGAGTGCAGGGGAAAGCCGCAAAGTTTGGTCGCCGAAAAATTCCAGAATCCTGCCACCACAAAAATCAGGTCTTTCCTGCCACCTGACGCCACCTGGCGTGGTTCTTCACGTAGCTGCTACGTCTATCGATGTAACTGCTATGGTTAACCGATACGTAGCTGCTACGTCTGGATACGGAAGTAGATGATACACAAAATCTCGTCATGAATTTTTGTAAAATTCACGACTTCGTTTTGTGTGTTGTACCCTCTCCTGTTGATAGTAGATACAAAGAAACAAAAACAGCAAAATAGCCTTCTATAGCACACTACAAGAAAACATATATGTATCTATCCGACACTTTTAAATTACTTATTAAGTAAATAAAAAAGTGTCTAATATAATATGGTTAGAAAAATTACGAAAGGTGGTGTATATGTCTCTAAGGATAGAGTTTATATAAAATGGTGTGAGAATGGTGTGAAGAAGAAGAAGGAAATATGTATAACGAAAAAGAGGTCAAAGGAAGAAGCAGAAAAGCAAGCAAGGGAGTTTTACGAAAAGGAAATATTATCAAAATACGAAGAAGATAATAAAAATACCGATTACAAACAATTGTCGAAGCAAAAGAAGTCAGAATGGAGAAAAGAAAAAATTAAAGAAAAATAAACATGTGTCTGCGGAAAAACGATAGGAATATATAGCAAATACACACACGAAAAAAGCCAATCACATAGAGACTTCTTTGCGGAGAAAGAAGAAATTATGTTAGGAGGACATAAAGTAATTCGTATAACATATAGAAACGATGACATAGAAAGATATTTTAAAAATAAAAAAACAAATAATTAATTTTATTTTAAACAAATATAATTTATGTATTTATATAATATGACAACGACGAGAGTTGTGGGTGTTTCATTTGAAGGGCGACAGGATAATATTGTTTATCTCCGAAAAAGTAATGAAAAAGTTTTTATTCAACACGAGCCAGAAAACAAATTTGATAAAAATGCGATAAAGGTTGAAACAGAAAGCGGAAAGCAACTCGGATATATCAGCAAGCACTTAGCAGAAACTCTAAAGATTAAAGGAAGAAAACAAGTATATTATTCAATCTATGGAGGAGGATTAGGAAAACATTATGGAATTGAAATTACCATCCCTTGATACAAACAAACAATATTTAATATATATTAAAGATTTTTTTTTATTATATATACACAAAGATGGGTAGAAAACCGTTATACAAAACACCAGAAGAGAAAAAGGAAGCCTTACGGAGAAAGGCGAGGGAATTTATACAAAAAGACCCAGAAAGACACAGACAGAAGTCGATGGAGTATTACAACCAAAATAAAGCAATAATAGCAGAAAGGAGAAAGAAAAAAAGAGATGAAGTGAAGCAAGCATTACTTAAGTTGAAAAGAATGGAGGAGGCATTAAAATGAATTCCTATTTAAATATAAGAAATTATTATATATAAATATAACAGATAATTTATTATTATTTTTATTATTTTTGTATCCGCTTTGATATAAAAAAGTATGCCACCACCTTTACCACCCAGACCAACGAAGGAAAATGTAGAACTAGCGAAGGTAAGGGCGAACTTAAGGGAAACTAAGACAAGGGAAGCGAAGAAGCGCGAGGTAAAACTTGTAGAACTAAGACCAATAAAAAACAGAGGTATAAATGGATATACACACCCTTTCAAAGACCTTGACATTAACTTCTATGATATGGATGCGATTAAAATATCAATTATGAGAGCAGTTAAGGATGCCAAAAATAGAGGTCTGACAAACGAAGCAAGTCTTCATGTTAAGTTTGGGTATATAACAGATGCCGATGATAGTAAGTTTTACAAGTGGAAAACTTTTAACTCAGTTAAGTTAAAAGACATTGATGAGTTGTTTCGTGATATATATCTATACAACGAACAAAATCTTGAAGCCAGTGCGAATGGATATGAAAGAATTATTCAACATATGACTATTCAAATTATTCAAGAAGACGGAGGCGGATGTAATCTCTCAGGAAGTAATTCATAAAAACCACTTTCAATAGGAAATGAAATCTTAAAAAAATATTGTATTGAAGGTAAGTATTTTGAATTGACTGATGCGACAACCAAACAGACATACAAAAACTATGAAGACCCTTTAATATCCGCGGATGTGCTTTGCTATCTAAGTAAGGGACATTATATGGGTTTTATAAAAAGAAATCAAAATAGGTGTCCAGATTGCTTTTCAACTTATTTTAATAAGCACACTTGTAATAATAAAAGAGTTTCATATGCGGCGGCTAAATTACGGAAACCAATAGACCGCTATGAAAGTTTATTAACAACCTTTAAGGAGATGAGTTATAATAATCAAGATGAGATTTTTCATTATGATTTAGAAACATATAGAAATACGCTTGAAATCCATACCGCGTATATAGCAGGTTATACGATTGCGGATATCGGTTTTAAATATGTCGCTGGCGATGATTGTATTTCAAAACTCATTGACATAATCTTTCAATATGCTGAAGACTTAGCGAAAAGAAAACCGAAAGCGACATTTTATGTTAATGCTTTTAATGGTAGCAAATTTGACCATTACTTCTTACAAAAAGAGTTTATTAAAAGAAAGATAAAAAGCACTCCGTTAATCAATAACGGGGCGATAATTTCAATGGAACACAAAAATATGAAATTCTGGGACTTGTCTAAGCACACAGAAGGAAGCCTTAAAAAGAACCTTGAAAGTTTGGGATGTAATGTTTTAAAAGGCGATTTTGACCATGAAAAAGCGAAACGATGGGAAGAAATGACCGACGATATGAAAAAAGAATGTTTATTGTATTTAGAAAAAGATGTTATGGGATTGAAGGAACTATACGAAACACTAAATAAACCGATATACGAAGAACATAAAACGAACTTATCAGAGTTTATGTCTACATCATCTTTAACCTTTAATATTTGGAAAAAGAAAATTGATAAACATTACATAATTCAACTTCCAAAGTTAGAACAAGAAGCGGATTTTAGAAAAGCATTATATGGGGCAAGGACTTATCCAAGCAAGAGGAGATTTATATCCGAGCAATATCAAAAATACATAAACGGCGAAATTGATTTTGATGAGGTTAAAGATTATCTTATTGATGCGGATGTTGTAAGTCTTTATCCAACGGCAATGCTTGAAAATTATATGACGGGCGAAATTAAGAAGTGCGAAGGAGAAATGAAAGGGAAACTAGGAATATATAATGTTGATTTCATATCTCCAAAAAATCTATTACACCCGCGAGTTCCATTCCGTGATAGCAAAGGTTGTTTAAAGTGGGAATTAAGAGATATGAAAGACCAATGGCTTACTTCTGTTGATATTGAAGATAATTATGGTTGAACTTGGATACCAAGTCAAAATCATTCGTGGCTATTATACAGAAGGAGCCGAACCAGTATTCAAAGATTACATATTAGAGTTATTTAAACGAAAACAAAATTCAAAAAAAGGCACACCGCAGTACTTATTAGCAAAGTTATTTATGAATGCTTTATACGGAAAGACAATTCAAAGACCGATTAATTCTGTAAGCAAATTTATAACAAAAAATCACGAGTATTGGAAATTCTGGGCTAAACATGTGATAACCGATATTGAAAAGTTTGAAGAGGCTAATGGTGAATTATGGTTAATTTCTGGTATTCCAAGAGATGACAAATTGAAAGAAGAAAAAATTACAAAGCCCACTCACTGCGGGGCATTTATACTAGCATACAGCAGACGAATTATGTATAACTATATGACTGAAGCCAATCCAAACAACGACCCTGACAGAGATTATTATTATACAGACACAGACAGCATTCAAAGCCATGTAAGAAACATTGAACGAATTAAAAGATTTAGAGATAAAACAATCGGCGGAATGGATGATGACCTTGGAACGGATTGTAAAATAATAAGGGGATTATGGATAGCACCAAATTGTATATGTTGGAGTATGTAAAGAAAGGGGAAGAAAAAGGTAAAACTCATTTCCACTTTAGAGGAAAGGGTTTGGATTTGAAAAATTAAATCCAACCGCTTATGAATTAATGGATAAGGGCGAAAGTTTAACTAATACCAGAGACTTTATGATGAAGAAAAAACATACTAGCAGAAACAGCAAACAACAACACATTGAGCACTTTAGCATACAACACCAAAAGAATGTAGTAAAAGTAGTTAATAAAACAAGATGGTGCGGGCGTGAGTTTATCAACGAAAATGATAGTATCCCTTACGGCTTCCATATCCGCTCCTAAATTAATGATAATTAATTAATTAATTTTTTCCATAAAATTTTTTACCACTGTATATAGACCAATGACCACCCTCACCAGATTATGTGAGAAGTTTGAGAAACTCTCTATTGAAAATAAAAAAGAAACACATTTTCTCTTACCGATGTTAAAAAGATAATTACTGACGAAATACAAATGATTGAAAATGCACGGGCAGGCAAGCCAATGGATATTTTTCCATTCGGTAAGTATAAAGGTAAGAAAATTCAGGATGTTGCTACCATTGACAAACCATATATAGAATGGGTTATGAAACAGCCGTGGTTTGATAAATTTACTGACATTAAAAGTGAAGTAAAAAAATACATTTAATATTTTTGCTAAAAGATTTTTTAAAAATCTTTATATATCATGTCAGACCTGAACACAAAACAAGACTACTTGAATGAAATTGAAAAATGGAACCTTGACGGCGAAATAAAAAAGCCGACAATTAAATGGACTAAACCTGACATTGTTTCTTTCTATGAGCAATACAAACCCCGCGACGACACAGCAAAAGCAACAGACGAAGGATGTAATGTGAAAGTAGTTATTCCGTTGGAGGCCATATTAACGGACAAAGAAGAAAGCACACCTTTTAAGACAACTGATTTAAAAGAGACTGGAATTACCGAAATAAAGGTGGATGTAGGTGAAGAAATAGCGAATGCTACATCCGTAGGTAATAAAGAGACTGCTATAGAATGTACAGAAGAAGGTTGTATATTAAGGAAAGCGAGCGATGTTATTCGTGTTGTAAAAGAAAGATACCAAAAAATAAAGTAAAGTAAGTCAAATCATTCATTTTTTTTTTGCTTTAGTGATCCTCTATAAAGTTAGCAATAACATTAATATTACCATTTCCACCTGCCAACACAGCCTTTTGTGTGAATGTCAAAACATCGTTCGGTGTTAATTGGATATCATAAGTTCTTAGATTAATCTGCTGAGTAGAGCCAGCATTAACATAAATCTTAAAAATTGTTGTTCCGTTCGCAATCGCGGTTGCTTTTGTGTCTGTATCTACAATTGAAGTTTTGGCATCAACATCAGCAAAATCCGCCCCTGTCAGTGTTCCGTTCAATACCATTCTGACAACATTAGCCTTAGTATCTTCATTAGTAATACTTATCAAGGAAGGAAAGACATTTGAATTGTTGGTTAGGCTATTATTGAATAGTGCTTTATTTCTGATACTTAAAATGGGGCTTTCAGTTATATTACCTGCTTCACTCCCTTCCGCCGTATTTGTAATACTTGTATTAATAGTGTTAGTGCCTTCGATAAACAAACTACAACTGGCGGTCTTTAGTTTTTGTATTCCAACTCCCAAATTATTATGAACAATTCGTGCTACAAATGGCAATGTAGTATTCCGCAGACTAACACCCGTGTTGGCGTTCGCATACTTAATCGTATGGACTAACTGAAAATCGCCTGTCTTTGGATTTTCAATAGAAAACTTAATAGCACCAAAACCTAAGTATTGAAATTGAATTTGAAATACATTTCCCTTAGTCCAGTCTAATACTGGCATATCTACTGTTCCGTCACACGGGTCATCCCAGTACGCTTGATAAAATGCGTTTGGGTTTCCTCCAATGCAATGTAGAATACACATTCCTTCATCTCTAGTTTTGTAAAAGTAGAAACCATTAGATAAATCGTTATCTCCGATACCTATCCACGAATAATAATTTTCGGTTTCGTCTGTTGTCCATAAAGCAGTGAAGCGGGCTACAACACCCATACCAGTGCGATATTTTATTTTTCTTTTGCTTACAATACCAGCATCAGCGGTAGTATTAGCAGTCGTTTTTAATTCAGCCATATTATTCAGAAATGAAACGGACGCCTTTGTTTCTGTTAATGTCCATATCCGTGTATTAATGGTATATGGAAAGATTTCCTGTAATACAGGTGTTAAGGAACTGGTTAGGGTTTCACCAAAAGCAGTCTTCATATGATTAGTTTCAACGTGTCCGTCATATCCGACTTTGACATTTATAAATTTTTTGTCTGGATTTTGTGCGATTAAATTTCTCAGGTGAGTAGTCATTGTTTGTGTATATGAAACAAAAAATAATTTTCTTTCTTTTTATCGGTTTCATAAATATCTACGACATTAGGATTTCAATCCCCTTCACAAGCACACTTCGGTGAAGAATGGCAAATGTGTAGTGATTGAGATTGTTTCCCGCAGTGGTTGAAGAGAATTCATATCGTCTCTCAGTGTCAAGGCTCAGACCGCTTACCTCATAGCCGTCGGTATCCTTATCGCACAGCGGGCGGTTATTATCAAAGGAATCAACATGAAACCAGTTATAGTGATACACATTTGAATTCAAAATGGCATCCCCTTTAATTTATTTTTCAAAAGCATATAATCCTCATTCTTCAAAGTATCAACATCAAATTGTTGAAGACGAGTTCCATCAAGGGTTGTGTAGTATGTCTTAATTTTCTTTGAAGCAGTATTTGGGGCCGCAACACCATCAGTTCTATTATTATTATCAAAAGCAGTGTAAGAAGTCTCAGTATTGTTGAAAGCGGAAGTATAAATACGACGAATTCTTTCACCCTGTGAGCGGTTCATCTTTATAACGAAATTTTGCTGTGCTGTTTGAAGATTTTGTTTCCAAGCAATGGGATATTCAATCTTACAAGGAAATCCTTCACCAGCGATCTTCTGTTGGACACCAAGAATAACATTAGGATCAGTTTCCACGGCGAGAAACAAATTCAAATCAGAAATAGTAGCACCAACAGCATTCGCTGCAGCACCAACAGAGATAGCACTAACATCAGTTCCATAGAAGAAAGTACGATTGGTTGCCTCCCACACAATACGCATATCCAAAATTTCATTGAAACCGATTGTCTTATCCAGTTCAAAAATTGTTCCAAATAGCATTCCCAAAGGAAGTTTAACACTGATAACAGGGTCTGCACCATTATTACTACCACCTTCGAAATACTTCGCCTCATCATAATCTACATTAACAAGGTTGTAATTTCCCGCACCGCTTGTAGCAGTCGCGCTGTCGTTAAAACGCCGAGCATTCACACTCGGGACTTTATAGTAATTATTAACTGCTGTTATGAGTCCAGCAGTATCAACAGCATCGCCAATTGCCTTCTTTTCAGTTCTACTTCCTACAACAATCTTTCCAACATTACACTTTTGAAGCATCGCACCAGAGCCAGTTTTGCCTTCTGTGGAGGTATCATAGTCTCCGTGATTTTCCAAGGCCTTAAATTTTTCAAAACTAATCTCAGGTTTCCAAATCATCTTAGTGTAATTTCCAACATGTTGAAGATTACACAGATACTGCCCGCTTCGGCTACGAAGTTCAATCGTTTTAATCATAGACAGACAATCCATAAAAATACGATTGTATGTATTAGCACCATTGCCTGTTGGTGTGTAAGTAAATCGCAACACAGACCTCGCAAGGTTCAAAGGACGGGTAGGAATTTCAAATGTGCTTTCCAGACCTCCAGCAGTAGTGAGATTCACATTTGCCGACCCTTCACTGCTGGTAAGTTTATTTAATTCATACTTTCCTGACAACAGTTCCTTTGTCTGATGGACTAGTTCTCCTCCGTATTGGACGGGCATTTTTTGTTTTGTTTTTAAGTGGTGTAAGTTGATTAATACACGAAATATATTTATAAAAAAAAATAATTAAAATAAATATCAATCACTTGGATTTCAACAGATTGAAGAATGAATTAAATAAACTAAAATAATTAGTTTCACGATAAACCAGTAAAGTAATAACGATACCTAAACCATTGAGATTTATTGCTTGGTCGTTTTCGTCCGTCAAGTAAAACCTGAATACATTATTTGAACTTGCGGATAATGTTTTCCCGTATTCGCTTCCAGAGCCGTCATAAATGACAGAACCAAAAGGAATTTCGTTGGCAGTGTATATTTCTTGTAGCACATGATTATCTCCTTCATTTACCAAATCCGATTGAAGATACAAAGTTTTTTCACCAGTTAAAATAATCACATTTGGCGATTTAATAAAATCATTAGCAAAGAAATATGTTGAATTTCTATCAAAACCCATTACTTCGTGAATACGTGTCTCACCATCAAATATAAACCGCGGTTGAATACCTCCGTTATTTGAAACACTGAATGTTAATTTACCATCCTCCGCTTCTGTGTTTGTATTGTTGCTTGAGACAACATAAGTATAGTCATTCGGACTTTCTGCCGTCAGTATCTCAGACAACTTATTTTTTAAGTTGTTCATTGTGTAGTTGCCCTCAGGTATTGTAATTAAAGCCTCATAACCGTCTTCGGATAATGTAAAAGTATTATATGGTGAAGCCACAGAGTAATACGATTTCGGCACATAAATATGAAGAATTTTACAATGTGTGGGATTGTCTAGCACCTTCATATTGACTTCGTGTGTAAAGTCGCTGTCTGTTCCCGTTATTCTATTTTTACTATTTATGTAGTAAATGGAACTTGAACGACCGCCTTTATACTCCATCGTAGGTGCTTTTTATAAAAACCACCTACAACCTCAAAAAATCTATATATAAAAAATCGCTTGCGATTTTGCTATATAACACAAATTTTCAATTTGTTTATATATTAGAAAATATCTTTTACAAAAAGGTGTCAAATCCATAACTATTCTGTGATTTTAACTTTTCTGCTTCTTCTTCTTTTAAGTCTGTGTAGCCACTGGCAAATTTGAATTTAATACCTTTTGCTCGCTCCATTAAAAACCTCATACTATGCCATCCGCAGGTATCCGATGTGTCTGATTGTTGTTTTACTTGATTAACCTTCATTAATAAATAACTATCGGGGTGGCTTTGGTCAATTAGTCTTTTCATTTGTTGTTGAAAGTCTTCCGTCGGCTCGTAACGTGCTAATGGGTCATACACTTCAACACTTCTGTCTTTATCTAGACTTATCCATACGGCGATCCAATGAGACCCTGCTTGCTTGTGATTGTCCAAATTCATAATAAATCCGTATCGCTTTCTGCTTCCGGGCTTCAACTTGTAAAGTTCATCACTGGCTATCGCTCCGAGATACCATCCATATTTTTTCATTATGTCGTCTATTTCATAAGTCATTAGTCCCCGCCCCTCGCCCTGCTGTGGCTCCTCTGTCTGTGGCTTCTCTGTCTGGGGCTCGGGCTGTTGCTCTGGCTCTGGCTGTGGCTCTGGCTGTGATTGCTGTGGGTCGGGCTGTTGCTCTGGCTCTGGCTGTGGCTCTGGCTGTGATTGCTCTTGCTCTGGTTGCTGTGGTTGCTCTGGCTGTTGCTCATTTCTATATTTATTTATAAGAGCATTAACATAATCTTTTTTTCTCATTGAATGAACCCATTCTTTTCGTGATAAATACTTTTTAATGTTTGTTACGGAAAACACTTTATTAATCAAATCTTCTAAACCAGTTCCCGTTTGTAAGCCCAAATATTCTGCTAGTTTCTTTTTTACTTCATTCTTGTCATTTCCTACATCAATTTTATGTTCTACAATTTTGTCTATTATCCATGATGCCCTTTGGTTCCATCCCTTAACATCGTGGCCTTCATTTTTAAGTTTTTCCCTTAGTGCTTCACCAAGAATTTTAATAGTCATTTTTTTTTCAACATTACTATTTGACAATCCATTCTTCAACATTAATCTGTATTTAGCCTCCTCTAGTTTGTTTCCTATATTTTTAGTTAATGCTTCTTGTGCTCCTAGCGATTTTTTCATATCACCTATTGTCAGTTTTTGTTCTTGAAATTTTTTATGCTTTCTGCTATACTTTGTATTTTGCTAGGAACCAAATTATCTATATCTGCTTGAGTAAAAACTCCAGAATTTATGATTAATTTTTTATAGTTTTCAAATTCTTTATTTGGTTTAACTTTTACCTCTGGCTGTGCCTGTTGTTCTTGTGGAGGCATAATATATTGATATTGTGGTGGCGGTGGTAATGCTTGTATTCTATTTTTTCTGTCTTCTTCATATTTTACATCTTCTATGAGTTTTTGCTCCCTTCTTAGTTCTCTGGCTTTTTGTTCTTGTCGTTCCTTGATATCGGATAGTTCATTGCGGTGTATCCTTGCTAACTCATCCTGCCTTTCCTTAGCATCTGCTATGTCTTTTCTTTCTTGCCTCTTCTTTTCTTCTTCAATATCCGCCCGTGCTTTTTTCTCTTTTTGGTCTATCTCATCAATCTTTTCGTATTTTTCCTTTCTGAGTTTGTCTAAGTGGTCATTAATGGCTGTTCTCGTATTTTGTTCAATCTCTGAAAGGCTCTGGACTTTCCTTAAGTCTTCTTTTCGCTTAGGTGCTCGCTTTGATTTTGGTCTGCTTAAGTATTTCATAAAAAGTTTAACAATTTGAAGTGTGCTCATATCATTTGTCTTTTTACCGAAATTAAGATAATATTTTTTACCCTTCTGGATAATATACGGCTTCCCGCTCTTATTCCTATAAACCCGCGGTGGACGGACTTTTGCCCTTTTCACCTTCTTAGTCTTAGCAAACAAAAAAATATTTTTCAATTAGTTTATTTCAAAAATATCATCTTTTAAAACTTGAGTGCTCCTCGTCCTCTTTGCTTACCATACCCCAGTCTTGATGCTACAGCACCAACACTACCAGCGTAAGGTACCCCGACGCTACTTAATGCTCCCGCAGTCCCAGAGATTAACTTATTATTGCGAAGAAATTTATCAACAGCCATTGCGGTTTTGCCCACTTTTGCCGGTTAATTTTACCGCCAGCCTGCCCCTTGCCCTTCTTCCGTCCAGTTTTCTTTTTACCTCCAGCCATATTTGTGCTTGAGTTAATAGTTCGTTTGCCGATCGTTGGAATGACTTCAACACGAGTTGTCTTCACTGCCATATAATAGAAAGATTTTAAAAAATCTTTCGGCAAAAATAAAAAATAATTACAAAAATAATTATTTCATGCGATAGGCAAAATTTTTGCGAAGTTCATCATCAACACTTGAAACATAAAGAAAATTAAATCGTTCCTTTGTAGCCTCGTGATACTTTTGAAGAAAATAATCAAAGTCAAAAGATAAGTCTAAGTGTTCATACACAAGTTCCATTTTGTCCTGAGACTGGCCCGGAAAGATTAATAAATAATCTAACTGCTTAATTGCTTCTGGACGTAGGTCGTTTAAATACTGACTAGACATAATCACCTTTGATTTATAGTGTCTGTTCTTTTTTAACAAATCACTTACGGACTTGTCTCTTAATCCACTCCCTAAATCATCCAAAACAAAAACAACCTCTGGAGAAATATACTTGCTGGGTCGTTCTTTTGGTGCCTCCGCAGCGCTCTGTTTCTTTTCTTTTCCAAAGTATAAAAATTGTGGTTTCTCTATTTCTTCTTTGTCTTGTTTTATTTCTCCTTCGTGTTGCTCGTCCTGTCTGTTAAGTTTGTCTAACTCATAATCAATGACATTAACACCATCTGATTTAAGAAAGGTATAAATTGCCATTGGGTTTCCCCTGTTCTTAAAGTGCTTTACCATTGCTTTATAAATGTAATCCTTGTGTATTGTTGAAGCAATAATGACAATGCGGGTTTTTCTGTCTGTAGTCCGTTTCAGTATTTCAAAGAGTGCTGTCGTTTTCCCGCTCTTCTTACGGGCGAGTAGAAATATATTGGCATACGGCTCGTTGAATAATTTATAACCTTTTGCTTTTTTGTTTCCATCACCCTCTTGTTTTACTGGCTTAACCTTGACATCATTGATTTTTTGCATCCTATATTCTAAGCGAGGAATTCGTTGCGGATAAACCCGCAACAATCTGGGTAGGTTTCACCTACCCTACGAATTCCAAACACACAACAATTCTTCCCGCTAAATTTCCTGTATCAATATTTCCGCTGTCAGTTTCAAGGACTTTAAATGTATATTGTCCGTCAGTCCATCCGACAACACCCAAATTATAACCGAGGTTTGAAATGTTTGCTGTGGTGCTGTCCGCAAATGTTCCAATAATTCCAATTCTGTCCATATAAAGAATTCTGGTTTTTGTCTCTGTCTGGTCGTTCATATAGTGGATAAGCTTTACATTCATTTTGGTGGGTGTGAATGACATTTGGATATTTTTAATAAATGTTTTGCTTCCTCCAGCGAAATCATTGATCAGAAAAATAATCTTTTGGTATTTGTGCTCCGTCATTCTGACTACGCTTGCTTCGCCACTTCGTGCTTTGTGGTTAAAATATATAAATATAGATATAAGATGATAAAATTTTTATTAATATTTGTTTGTTCTGTGTTAGGTCGGACTGCCTGCGACTTTTTCATTTTAAATAGAGACTTTGGTCAGAAAAAGGCGAATTGTATTCATTGTATTCAATCTGGTCTAAATACAAATTTTACTTGTATTTATATTAACAATGGCTTAAATGATTGTCGGTCATTTAGTGATGCGGTTCCTTTAATCTGTGCCAACGATAGTTCTTGGTATAAAATACATTTATACGAGTGTTCATTTCTTTGATATTTGAGAATTGCGCTTTACTGCCCGACAATATCAAAGATATTGCTTACGCTCTCCGAGCAGTAAAGGGCGTAATCACTCTACGAGATGGTCGTGCTACGCACTCTCACTTATTCTCAAACATCGTTTTTATACTTTAATGGTGGACGATGTTTTACGAAGGCACGAAGTGCATGAGTAAAATATCATTTCTTACTTGAAGAAGTTGATGGAAGGCAAATGCCAATAAGCAATGTTAGGATTCCGACATAAGTATTAGCAACCTCACAAGGTAAGTTCTTTTCAGATAGCCTCACGATACAAAGGGATATAATGGCAATGATGACACCGATTTGAAATAAGTATTTAATAAGTCGGCTTTCGGTTGGTCTGTTTTTTATACAACAACAATTCCAGTTATCTTCCAATTCGTGCTCTACTTTTTTTTCCTCAGTCTTTAGTTCTACTTCAAGAACACGAGATTTTAATTCGGGAGTTAGTTCGCCATCCATATCCATAATAGGTGGTGGTCTGTGAAGTCTGGTTGTATTATTTGACATTTTCTCTAATTTCTTGTAGTATATTCATAAGATTTTTATTTTCTTTTTCTAAATTAACTACCTTTTCTGATAATTGTTGAACAGCCTTAATTAATGGGGTGATACACTCTGAATAACCTATGCCATAACCAACATCACCACTATGAATACATTTAACATCTTCTGGATTAACACTCACACCTTTCAATTCGCATTCTTTTCTTTGCTTTGGACACGGAACCATAATTGTTTCTTTTATAAAACCACCAAAATCTAGCATATCCATTTCTGTTAGTATTTCTTCTAATTCCTGTGCTATTAAGCCAGTCCTACACTTTTTTTTATCATCAATCATACGATAGCAGACTGGATTTAACTTATTAATAAAATCTAAGCCTAAGCATTCCTTTATATCTTCTTTTTTTCTCCTGTCTGAATATTGAATTGGATTAGACAATACCCATAATTGTCCATCGCTTCCTCTCAAAGACATTAAAGCAGTATTATTTTGATTTTCCCATATGAAACCATTCGTTGTAGTACTACCAACTCTAAATCTTATAGCATGAGTAGTTATTCCTCCGCCTACTCCTCCTGCTGGTGCTGTTCCTCCACTTAATGATTTATTATTCCCAGACTGAGACATATAAATCCCAGTTTGAATCGGTAATATCCCAAATATATATTCCTTTACTGCTTCCTCCATCTGTTCCTCCTTGAATGACTAATTTCGCACCTGTTCCTGTTGCTGACGATGTTAGTGTTCCTGTGTATGTAATTCCCGCATTCGCAGTTAGTAAGCCACTTGTTGCCAATGTTGTTGTTGATATCCCCGCATTTGCCGTTATTAATCCCGCTGTGTTTATGTTCATTGCTTCTGTCCATGATATATTGCTTCCTACCGTTATTCCTGATTTATAATAAAAAGCGAGTTTGCCACCTTTTTGAATTAGAAAGTTTGAACCGCTGTGGCTTGATTTCCAGTTCGTGCCATCAAAATAAGCATCAAAACTTAAATTGACATTGTCGTGCGCCCAGTTCAATAATTGAAATGTTGGATAAGCATCCGCCGTTGTTATTGCTTGTAAGTGTGCCCTCCGATATTTGAAGCCGTCCCATACAATTCTAAGCCCGCTGTCGCCCCATTCGCTGATTTTGTTGTATTACCAATAATTATTGGTTTGCCTAGTGCAGTTGTTATTTTGTCGCTCGTTGTTAATGTTGTTGTTGATATCCCCGCAGTTGAAGTGATTGTCGTTCCCGTTATTGTTCCGCCATTTGTTATGTTGTTTGAGTTCATATCCAAAGCACCATAAAACCGCATACCCCCAGCATTGTTAAAACGGACAATGTCAGATGAAGCACTTTTATTATCCAAAAGTTTTGAAATATAAAGTCCCGCCCCTTTTACATCAAATGCTACATTCGTGAATACATATCCTCGTTGGTCTGCGGTTCCACTTGTAGCGGTATTTAGAGTAAATAAGAAATATTGATAATCACCTGATGACTGTGAAAAGAATATATCTCCTCCATTTTGGTTTAATATCCTCGCCCCATTATATGTTATATTTCCGCCATTAGTGATAGTTTGATTATCACAGTGCTTGTCCCGTTGAATGTTTTAATTCCTGTTATTGTTTGGTATCCTGTTAGTTTCACACAATTATCATCAACATATTTTTTATTTGCCACATGGTCTGCTAATGTCGGTATTAGGTTTGTGCCCATTAAAATTTGATGTTCAATGTTTTAGTTCCTGCTATGGTTTGGTCTGTTGTTAGTTTAACGAAATTGGTATCAACATAGTTTTTATTTGCTCCATCTGCTGAAGCGGAAGGGTCGGCTAAGTTTGTTATTTTGTTGTTATTCAAACTTAATGATGTTCCAGTTGCGGTTATAATTAAAGTATTACCTGAATGTAACTCAACATACGAACCCGTTATTTGTATCGGATACCAAGTCGCTGTTGCTGTTTTTTGTGCGGCAATCATTCTTATTTTTGTATCAAAGGCTATACCGATACCATCAAAAGTAGTAGGATTGGACGAACCACTTATTTCCAAAGTTGATGTAAATTTTTTATTTCCTGCTATGGTTTGGTCTCCAGTTAGTTTAACCACATTACTATCAACTGCTAGATTTGCTAGATTAATTCCATTATATTTTGAAGCCCCTGAAATAGCAAAACCACCCATATTTAATGCTCCTGTCATACTAGCAGTGCCGTCTAATCTAAGAAAAGGAGATGCCACATTTCGCCATTGTCCTGTGCTATAAATGAGTAGTTGATTATCTGATGCTGTTGTTATAATCACATCGCTATGTGTATCAATACTTCCACTTGCCGACACTTGTGCATTGTTGGAGTCGTGCTCTGATAGCCAAGTTGCGATAGCCCTACCATTTAGTTGATTTACATTTGTAATGTTTTGACTATTCATATTTAGTGCCCCCGTCATAGTCGTGGTGCCGTCTAATCTAAGAAAGGGTGGTGTAGTGTTTCTCCATTGTCCTGTGCTATACATAATAAGTTGATCATCTGCGGGGAAGCCTGATATTGTCACATCGCTGTGGCTATCTATACTTCCACCTGCTGACACCTTATTATTATTATCATTATGCTCAAATATCCATTCATCAACACCTTTGTCATTTAGTAAATTAACTCCTGTTATATTCTTCCTTCCCATACTAATATTGCCAAATTCATCCACATTTATCGGAAATGTTTTATTTACCCAGTTTATTGAATTATATGTAAGATAACTATTCATGGCTATTGGTGCGGTTATAACCACATCTGAAAGTGTATCAATTGAACCAAGGGCTGTATTCTTCCATTTGCCTTCTACATCGTTGTAAGTTAAGTATTGACCGCTCACTTGTGCAAATATGTTTGTGTCTATCAAATTATATAAACTTGTTTGGTGCGGATTGGAAGTATTAGAGCGGTGTTGAGTTGAGGCTTTGACTTCGTCATTATCCCTTACTCGTTGCTTTGTGTAGTATAAACGGCTTCCTTCTTTGATATCAGTAGTTGATTTTAAAGCGAGCCGTGTGTCAAAGCGGTTATCAGTCCAATAATAATTAAGCCCTTCTTTTAGGTCAGTTGTTGATTTTAAAGCGAGCCGACCATCAAAGCGGTTATCAGTCCAATAATAATTAAGCCCTTCTTTTAGGTCTGATGTTGTTTTTAAAGAGAGACGTGTGTCAAATCGGTCGTCAGTGTAATAAAGATTGATTGGGTCGGAATCTTCTGGCACTCTGTCTGTATTCAGACCAACTATGTTTGTGTTGGTAAGGTCTAAGTTAAGTATATTGAGTGAGTCTACCGTAATTTCTGACAAGCCTAAGAGCGACTTGAAGGAGGAACCTGACATATTCGTATATTATTTATTTATTTATTTATTAAAAAAAATACTAAAATATAATAATCTTAGTATAGAATATTTTCAAAATAAGCGAGAGTGCGAAGCACGAAGCGAGATTCTAAAATGCCGTCTCCCGAAGCAAGTCGTAAGAACTGAGGAAGTGCAGTGGAAGGAATAAAAGCGAAAGCAAAGCAGAGAAAAATGGAACATGCCAAAAAGGTTTTGGAGCAATACCGAAATGCGGTTAAAAATGAAGACGAAGATATGGAACAAAAAATATCGGAGATAGAAAATAAGAATGTGGCGAACGATATTGTTAGTGAAAACGACCAAGATGACACACCCGAGCAGAGTGAGAGCGAAAGTGAATGTGATTTTACTGATATCATTGCTGAAAAGATGGCAAAAATGAAGATAAGAAGAAAGAAAGCGGAAACTAAGAGAGAAAAGAAGAAGAGTAAGAAACCAGAGCCTAAGCTAGAGAGTGAAGAAAGTGAAAGCGAGAGTAGTGAAGAAGAAATCAAGCCTAAGAAAGGGAAAGGTAAGAAATCAAACATATCTGTTAATGTTTATAATCAATCTGAAAAGACAAATAAGAAAGAAAAAAGTGATGATGTCTCACGGATGTTTTTGAAGTTTTAGATATTACCAGAGATAATGATAAGAATAATAATTACTATATTCTGGATTATTATAAGTTAATTCACCTTTGGAATTTCGTATTGCTTTTGCTCTCATTCTGTAATTTTTTCTTCTTTCTTTATCCAAATGGTCTAAATGTGAATATAAGCCTATGCGGTCTTTATAATGTTCGTATCTGATATCTCCAAAATTAATAACCTTACCTTTCGGACTAATGACTTTATATTTTTTTTTTTTACATTTGACTTTGAAAATCTCATACTATATAAATGCCAGATTTAGACCATAAACATACAATTATTAATAACCAAAATCGTAATAGTCAATTAGAAGACACACCTACAGGAGAAGTAGTTAAAACAAAAGAAGAAGAAGCCCTTGAAATTCACCACCAGAAAAAGAACCCTAAAATATGGAACACTATATGGGTTGATAAACCATTAGACCAAGTTTTCTTAGACTTGGCAGACATGAGTAAATAAAGGACAAAAAGGGAAATAAGGGGTATGCTTGGATGCTTTGTTGGATTGATTGTCATTCCCGATATTTAATAATCATTCCATTAAAAAATAAAACAGCAAAAGAAGTATATTATGCTTTGAAATCTATATCTTATAAACCTAAATCAATTACAACCGACAGCGGAGGAGAATATAAAGGTGCTACTCGTGATTATTTTATTCAAAATGGTATTAAGCACGATGTGGTTGAAGTAGGGGACCACAGAGCGCTCGCCGTGGTAGATAGAGTTATAAGGAGTATTAGAAGGTGGTTGGATTTATTATTTGAAACTAATAGAAATTTTGACTGGGTAAGTTATATTCAAGACTTGGTTAATGCTTATAACCACAAATTACATCGTGGAATACAGGCCAGACCGGTGGATGTCTTTGCTAGAAGAGACAAAAATAAACAGACTATAACTCGTGATAATTTAA